>JAATLQ010032832.1:0-15590 GCA_013421005.1 Heliconius erato x Heliconius himera
AATTGAGTTAAAACAAAGCAATTGGTGAAATTTTCAAGTAAATCGGTTCAGTAGTTTCAGAGAAAAATGCGGACAACAATATGTCGACAGACAGACAGACAGACAGACAGACAGACAAGAAATTCAAAAAAAATCTTTTTGCTTTCTATTAGTCTTTTTAAGTGTCCCTCTATCCATTTCAGTCAAAATTACTAAATGTACAGACAAAATATTTTTACTGTCTTATTATATATAGAGATCACACGAAGACATTTTAATTTTATTTATATAAATAGATGCAAAGTAGGAGTAGGTAGTTCTAGACTGAAAAATTGTACCAAATAATTCAAATATTTATTTTAAAAAAATATGTAAGACGCAATTATGTTGGTAACACATAATTATGTAGGGAACATATATCCAACATACATCATAAATCAGTACATTATGGTACAGTATTTCATTCTCATTTTAACAGAATCAAGCAATAATTGCTCTCAAACCGTATCCGGTTATTATCGGCTTGCTGACATCACGTTGATTTAATAGAGCCGGTGCTAAAGTGATGTAAGTTATATTTTTATAATTTTCTGTTTATTTAGTTATTTCTAATCGGAAAAAGCGGAGCACCAAATGATACGATCTCTGAATATTATTTTACCTCGCCTACTATCCAACAATCTCTTTATACATACACTACGGAGGGTCCTCGTGCTTTTACGTATATGTGTACTTTCCTCCAATATCATTGAGTATCGATGACATTCTCGAAAGTCAACCGAAGTCACCTCCTTTCGAAAAAACGAATCCTTATAAGAACATTTTGTTTTCCGTCCATCCCTCTGTCTGTCTGTCAAGAACCTTTATCTCAGGAACGCTTAGAGATGTCGAGATGAAATTCAAACCATATACTGAGATCTACGATTTCCTGAAAAAAAAATATATTTACATTTATTTTAAAAATAAAGATATGGCCGTTTATATCGCAAAAAACACATATTTCGACAATATTCAGGGAATCAAAATTAATAGGGTACTTCCAATTTACCTAGAATTGTGAAAATTGGCAGCTAGCATTTATAGATACAGTACTATTTGAGTAAAAATTATTGAAAACTGTGCATTTATGGTTAAAGCCTAAAACATAATAACCTTAAAAAGTCTTCAAAATTTGGTATTAAAGCCGCTAGTTCAAATGAGGTATTAAATGAAAGGGCGCTGGCTAAGCTAAGCGTAAATTTCAGAAAAAGCTCAAGACCTCAAATTTTTGTACGGAACCCTATCTGGGCGAACCAACTCTCGCATGTCTAGTTTTATTTTATGAGACTGTCGTGGCACAGTGGAACTATAACGCGATGGTTGTGAGTTCAATCTCCACTCAGGGTACTCAAGGTAATGATATTAGTTTTAGTTCTTTGCGACGTTAATTTCTAGAAAGTAGGAAAATTTTATGTTTTAACTTTTTTTTCACGTCATTCTGTATAGTATATACACTAAACGTACTCACGTAAAATATTTCTCTCTATGGTTTTGGACGGAATAGAGAATATAAATATGCATATATATATATATATATATATATATATATATATATATATATATATATATATATATATATATATATATATATATATATATATATATATATATATATAATTTTATTTTTAAGCTTAGGCTATTTTTACTTTTACTAGTTTGGAACCAAATGCATTGGGATATTTGTGTATAATTCATGTGTTTGAAATATTCAGATCCGTTTCATATTCAGGTACGTTTGCTGTGGACTTTCATGTAACATCATTGATTTCGGTTGAACTACACGTTTATTTAAATTGATAGATTTATTATTAGATTATTTTCAGTGACTAGGTCACCGAAAACACTACAGATGTTGTCGATTTAAATCCGATCGACTAGTGACATATTGTTTTTTTTTCAGTATGAGGAAACTTAAATAAAAAAAAACGACTAATCTGATTGACGGTACATATATATAAATATTGAGAGATATATTTACGTAAAAATAATATATGTGAGCTATTGTCAATTAAGAATACAAATTAAGTAATGAAGAAAATTTACAGAAAAAGAACGCAAGAGAGATGTGGGAGGTACAAAGAGACTTTCGACCTGTACACGTAAAAAACATGAGGACCCGAAGGGCATGTATGAAGAGGTTGATGACAGTAGACGAGGCGAAAGAGGTATGTAGAACATTTTTTGCTCCGTTCTCCCTGACTATCTTGCTAAGGATACAGCTAAGTTAAGTTAAGTTTAATTAAGCAAAAAAAATATATGATTAATTGTGTAATTTATTGTCATCATTCCGTTTTTTTTATTTTTTACTTATTATTAAAAACGATTTAGATAGGATAGTTTAAATATATTATTTTTCTTATCGTATAGTTTTACTTCTTAAAAAAAACCCCCCGAATGGCAATCGAACCCACAATTACTACAATAAACAACTACCAACTTTATTAAATACCAATGCAAAATATGTTATAATTAACTTAAAACGTAATACTAAAATATTAATATCTAATAGTGTATTCTAGTTGTCATTGAGACCAATTTCTGTAATTACTCCACTTCCCAAAGGGCAAGAGAAGGCAAGTTATTACAACAGTTAGATGATGGTTCCCAGGAATAAACCCACGCTGCCTACTGGAGTGTAACGTAAGTTTAAGATAGATATGGACGAGAAGAAAGGAAATTATCGCGTAACTGGTTCCGTACTATAATGCTTTATTTTTTACCACAAGTAGTAAATAGGTGGTTAGTGTCAATACACTCCGTTTTTCTCTCACCGCCTAATTTGCTAGACATTGAGTGGTGAAACTCAACGCCGCAAACCGATTATTGAGACAGATACGATAACATTGTATAAATAATGTAAACAAATTTAGTAAGCCAGTTTTGATTTAATATTACTATTAATACAATTATTATCTAAAGTATCGACTGTAGCTAACTCTAAATAATAAAAATAAAAAAAATCTACCAAACCCTAAAACAATTATTAAAAATTTAATTACAAAATCATATATCCTATGTAAGTAATAAAAGTTAAAATTTCGCTCACATTTACTGCTTCATATTTCAGTCAAGCCAGCCAACATACTTGAAACGACGAAGACAGATAAATAATAAGCGCGCATAAGCTAGATTTCCCAGGCGGCTTTGAACGTGTGACCTCAACTAAATTGGCCGCTACCGTCTCGTCTACATGAGCATACTATATCTCATTCTCAGGTGCTTTCCTTGTGATATATAATTATAGTACTGATGGAAGATATTTAGGTTTGCATATGAGTTCTAAAGTTTTGGTAGTGTATTGTAATATATGGGGGATTTAATCTATATCTATACTAATATTATAAAGAAGAGAGAGAAGAGTTTATTTGATTGATTGAGATAATCACAGGAACTAGTGGTTGTAATTAAGATAAGAGATTATTAAATATTGGTTTGCGTTAGGACGTATTAATGCAAGAAATTCTATATTTTTTAGCCCTGCATATAATAGAGTAGGCAGAGGGAACCTATCTTCCTTTTCAATTTTTTCTTCATTTGTTTTTTATCTTCTCACTTCTTGCCAAATTTTATAACTGTAGCCTTTGAATTTCATACAAAATGCAGCAAAATCGATACATAAATACTCGGATCTTCTAATTGCGTCGACTTAGAAGCTTTATTTCTTCTATGCTTTACCATAGACGAACATAGAACATATATTATTACAATTTTAGCTTAACAACTCCACATGATCTCGATATATTTGTTCTTGATAGACAGACAGACGGACAACAAAACTATTATAAAAGGGGTATATCCTGTTTTTATTTTTTGAGGTACGGTACCCTAAAAATACATAACATTCCATAATACAGATCAATATTTAACCATATCATTTACTAGTTACGTAGCTAAGAAGTACTTCTGTCTATAATTGTCTACCAACTTCCAACTTCTGAAGTGCATCTGAACTTAAGACGCTTGAATAAGTACACTCTATCTTCTAACCTTGTGCTTCTCAAAGGTTAACGTTCTGTTATTTTGAAATTAATCATAATCTTATACTTAATTAATCCTTTAAATTAATTTTAATTAATTATTTATACATATTAGAATATTTTCAATATTAATAATATTGATGAGGCACAAGTGTGTGACGGGACGGGACGCTTGTGGGTTCGATTCCCACTCAGAGGAATGAAATATTTTTATTTTCTTGCTCTGGAGGTTTTATTTTCTTTTATGATGCAAAGCCCGGTGTTGAATTTCACCGCTCTACACGCAATCTCTCCAGAGTTCGGTGTTCCTAAGTTCCCTTTGCCTGCTATATGCGGAGTACAGCGTAAAGCTAATAATAAAATATTATTCATGTAAAATCAACAATCAATCGAGCTCATCATCATCATCAGTTCAAGCATAGGCACAATGGAACAATATTAAATAGTAAAAGCGATCGTTGTGGATTCTATTCCTATTCGGGTGAATAAATTATATTTTATTTTAGGGCTCTAGGAAAGAAACATTCAACTCAATCAATAAACACACAGTGGCTCTAATTTAGACCGAAAAAAAAAATATTTTTTAACGGTAGGTTGTAGCAGAACTGTAAACGAATTTATATAGAACGAGTATGTACTGCTTATAATAATTAATATTGTTATATTGTGGACATGGTGTTTGCTTTTTAATGGAAGTCTACCAACAAATTATATGTAAATTCGCTGAAGTGCGATATTCTTTATAAAAATTCATGTTATAATATGAAAAATAGTATAAAAAGACCATAAATAGTTTCATAGCATAATTATGATTGTAATAGCGACGGTTGTGGATTACATTCCTCTCGGGATAATTATTTTTTTTTCTTTCTCTGGGATCAAAGCAAACTGCATCGTTGAGTTCTGCCGCTCGATACTAACTCAAAAATTAGATAGTAGGAAATATCAGAAACTTAGCACTAGGTTTTTTTTACTGTTTGCAGGGTTACAGCTTAAAGCTAAAAATTTGAAGGCATGGGAAAATTATATTATTAATTTCTATTCTCAATCTGTAATTTTAACTATTTTCCTTAATAATAAATATTTTTCAAAAGTTTAGTTGCATAGAATAAAGCGGGAACATAATTATTATTTATTTATATATCAATCATCATCAATGAGGCCAGTTGTAGCGCAGCGGCACGAAGTGTAACTGTAAAACCGACTGTTGTGGGTTCGATCCCCACTCGAGGAGATGAAATATTTACTTAAATTTATATTTTCCGTTTCTTCGCTCTGGTGTCGAGGTTAAGGGCGGCGTTGAGTTCTGCCACTCAACACGCAATGCCTCCAGAATTCGGCAGAAAGTGGGGAACGGAGTGTCTTAACACTAGGTTCCCTCTGCCTACCCTGCTGTGTGCGGGATATAACGTGAAGCTGACATATTTATATATCAATATGACCTTAACATATTTTGACATATTTTGAAATGTTATTCCATACTGAGTAAAAAAATATTTTTAATATCGTAATTCAAACAGTATAAAATAGAAGTGCAGGCTCAAATCACGTTCCGCTTATTTTTTAAATATTTTTCCTAATTCCCTTAACGCCCAAATGTTTGAGAACCACTGACGCTAAGTAAAGTTTGCCGACAAACGAGCAGCTGCCATACAAACGGTGATATCCTCTCAATAAACGTATTTATTGGTTAGAACATTATATTGTAATAGTTCTACATAGTAACATTATTCGGTTATTAATTCGGTAATAATTTTCAGTGTATTGTATTTTATTTCTTATACTAGAGGGCGTGCGCGGCTTCGCCCGCTTATTAGGAGTGAATTCTAAAAAAAACCACGAAACACATGTGCAATAAAATATTTTTAACAGTCTGAATTTAATTTTTTATAAAAATCGGTGGCAATTTAAAGATTTTTCCATATAAACTTTCAACCCCTTATTTGGACCCTTAGGGGGTGAATTCGTAAGATCCAAGAAACACGTGTTCAATAAAATATTTTTAAGAGTCTGAATTTCAAATTTTATAAAAATCGGTACAGATTAAATTTTTTTTCCATACAAACTTTCAACCCCTATTTCATCCCTTTAGGGTTAAAATTTTTCAAATTCCCTTCTTAGTGGATGTCCAGAATATGAAAATAAACATCTGCCCAAATTTCACGATTCTACCATCAGCGGTTACGGCTCTGCGTGCGTCTTACCTCAGTCAATCAGCACAAGTCCTTTTATATATATAGATATATGTATATGTATATTGAGACCTTTCTACGTTTATATTTGCACGTACCTTTTTGTTATACTTTTACATGTTAGCTTGCTATGCTGAGTAGCCAAAGGGAACCTGGAAAATTTGTGTTAAGACACTCTGTTTCGATTGAGATACTTTCATTTATCTTTTTCCGTCGAATTCTGTGACATTGAGTGCTGAGTGGTGGAATTTAACACCGCGTTTAGCGTAGTTACCAGTGGAAATAAATGAAATTAAATATGTCATTTCCCCTTATGATAATCAAACCCACAACTGCCGTGTTACCATCACTCCCTTGCGTAACTGGAGCACGATGGTCTCATTCTGGTAACAAGATAAAAGGCTGCGTTAAATTCTGTCACTTAACACGCACTATCTGAAAAAATTGAGTTTTGCACTAAAGTCTGCTTACCCTACTATATGTGGGATACAGCTTAAAGTTTAAAAAACAGTACAAATATGTGCTTTTAGTGATCATAAAGTTGACATTTGAAACAATAATATCATATATATTTTCAAATAAACCATATTTTCGTCTAAAACAAATGCTTTTAAAAAAAAAACAACCAAGGAAAAACCACGAAACAAACTAAACACTACGTTACTTTATTTCAGCTTCACGCTGTATCCCGCACACAGTAGCGTAGGCAGAGGAAACCTATTGTTAAGACACTCCGTTCGCCACTTACCGCCAAATTTTGGAGGCATTGCGTATTGAGTGGCGGAAGTCTACGCCGCGCTTTGCCTCAACACCGGAGCGAAAAAATGAAAATATAAATTAAATGAAATACTTAATTTACTCGAGTGGAGGATCGAACCCACAACCAGTCGCGTTTACAATAACAGTTTGTGCTCCTGCGCCACGACTGGCTTCTTCATTTAATTAGAAAAAATAAAAAAAAAACACACACACACACAAATAAAAATAAGATAATAAAAAACGTTACATAGTTACAATCAAGGAACTACGAACGTTTGTCGGCAATTATTAATTCTGAATACATTCTGTTTGCTGCTAGGCGCTGATTAAGAGTCGCCTAATCGAGTAACGAACTCTCCTAGACTTGCTAAACAGACGGCACCACAGGCGTGGTGACGTGCAAGGTTTATATTAAAGCGGAATTCGAAAATAAAATTAAATACAGCGTCTCGCGTACAGGAGAAGGCAGAGGGAATGTAGTGTTGAGACACTTCGTTTCCCATTTTCCGTCGAATCCTGGAGGCTTTGCGTATTATTGGAATTCAATGGCGCGCTTTGCCTCGATACCATAGTGTATATGTGAATGTATCATAAGAAGACGCGTTGGCAATGTAAAAAAAAATTAATATATAAAAATAATATATAAAAAAAATTATATAATTAAAAAACAATTATATAATTTTAAATGTTATAAAATTTTATATTAAAAAAAATTTTTTGAAAGATTTTATACCACTTGAGCTCAGTGGCCTCATTGGAGGACAGCATTTTTTATTTAAAAATAAGAAAAACATTTTTTTACATTTAAGTAAATATTTTATTTCCTCGATTGGGTATGGAACTGAGAACCAACGGCGTTTACAGTGCCTCTGTACCACACGTGGCTTCATTCTCAGAATTCAAAAATACTGGATTAAATGTCTTTGGACAGTGTGCACACTACATTCCTCATTATTTTGTAAAATGGTAGTACTTAAACACAATTCTTGAGTTCGAGTTCCACTCGAGGATTCATTGAGAGACTCATTTCCTTAGGTACCGAGACAAAGCGTGACGTTGAGTTCCGCCACAACACGCAATGCCTCCACAGTGCGGCGAAAAATAGAGAACTTAAATGTCTTAATGTGGACAGAGTGTCTTAAAATTAGGTTCCCATGTTCCCCCTGCCTACCTTGTTATGAACGTGTGCGAATCTATAGTATATAAGCTATAGCATTTAAAATATATTATGTATAATTTTTCCGCTCTGTAATGCGAAAATTAGACTTTGAGTGTTGCCACTCAACACGCACCATCTGGAAATAGGTTAAAAATGACAAACGGAGTATTTGGAGATTAAATTCACCCTACCTACATTACTCGATGCTAAAGTGAAAAAGTTTATATAGGATTTTTGGGCTTTATTCTATCTAAAAATCGATTTAATTACTATAAAAAAATTGTTTAAATATTTAAGAAATATAATTTATATAATATACATAGAATTTAGAAGCAACAATAGAAGCTTAAAGCCCATGACTTGAACATTACAAAAGTAACTCACTACTCGCGACTGTGCAAATTCGTTATCACAGCTATTCTTGTTAAATATATTCCACTAATTGTGATTATCTTCCACAAACTACGCCGACAGTTTATACTATTAATAATAAAATTTACTAGCGTTTGTCTTTTCCATATCGTCTTCATTAAATCCCAAAGGGACTATATAATTCAAAAAATATTTTGAAATTTTGCTATCTAATATAGTATTTTATAAAACAATTAAAAAAAATGAAAAATAAAAGATTTTTTTTTATTTTTTTTAATAGTTTGCATTTACAATTGATACTGTACTATTACCATTTAATAAAAGGACTCGAACGGACTACTTCGAATCACCAAGAGTAAACTATATACTTGTATTTAGGCGAAAAGGGCCGAGAGGACGAATTCGCTCAGTTCTGGAAGGAGCGAAGCGAAGTAATTATCAAATACAAATTTCTTTGTTGGTGGAAATGTAAATATATTTTATTTAAAAGGAGTCAGTTCCGCCCAAGCACCATCCGCTCATTTTTCTTTCGCGATGACAATCAAGCTTTACTTGCCAGTATTAGGAATATTGTGTGTTATTTGGCGAAACTCAACGCTGCACTTTGCTTACCAGAGCGGTAATGGGAAAATAATTAATTGTCCCGAGTGGAAATCGAACCCACAACCATTGAGTTTACAGCCTGTGCGCCTGCATCGCTACGACCTTATATATAATTAAGTGTTAAAAATATATGACGCAAAAAGTTTTATTTCACAAAAAAACATATAGAATGGCTATGTGCATAGTAGAACCGATTATTATTAGCTTTCATCCAAGTCCCTTTGAGGAGCACGCATCCTCAGGAAGCAACGGAAGACATAGGAGGGTACTTTTGAACGATTTTCTTTTCATCTTCTGATTTAATAGAGATATAACTACATATGTATAAGATTTTATTACTTTTACACAATAGTGAAAAATATTGATTTATAGTGAACAGTAGGTACTCGTCGTATATAAGACTGGAAGACTTAGAATGGAAAATATTTTTTTTTCTTCGACTTAGATCGGACCAGAGTAAATTAATTACATCATTTCATCAATTAAAAAAGAAACACCATCAAAATCGACTCTTCCTTTTGAGAGCTATGATGCCACAGAAAGATATACAAACGCACACATATTTATAAAAACGCCTCAAATCTATAACAATTCTTTCAAATCACATAATTCTCTATTTTTAATCTATTTCACATTGAATGTTGGAATTAAGCACTGTGTTTTATCAAAATTTACCAAATCAGCTTTACATTGTATCCCGCACATAGCGCGGCAGGTAGAGGGAACCTAGTATTAAGACATTTCATTTCACATTTTCCGCCGAATTCTAGAGGCATAGCGTGTTAAGTGGCGGAACTCATCGCCACGACTTACGTCTTCATCAGAGAGAAAAAATGAAAACATCAGAAGTTCTTCGAATGGGGATCAAACCCAACCATCGCGTTAACAGTCACACATCGTACCACTGCGCCACGACTGGCCGCAGTCAAAATTTACCAGGAAAATTAAAATATCTGAAATATAAGCAATAAAATTTTCTATTCAAAATAAAATGGCTTAAGATGCCAAAACAGCAACGGATTTCTCGTACACAAATCGTCTTCAATGGCCCATCAGAATTGAAACAAGAATAATCACCCGGATCCACCCGCCCTGCCGCAAATGCTACCGATTACAGATTAACATAACAATGCGACACTTCAGTGAAAACATACAGGGTTTAAATTTGTCAAAAAAAAATCACGCTGGATCGTGGCAATAGGCAATGGAAATATAGAGTTTAGACACTCCATCCGTTATTTTTCGTCCAATTTTGGAGATATGGTGTGTTGAGTGGAATTCAACGCCACTGAGTCACTCCGAACTCAGAATATTTAAATGGTAGGGCGCAGTGTTGAGTTCCGCCATCCAACACACAATGTCTAAAAACTTGGGCAGAACATTTTCCGCTAAAGTTTGGAAACAGAGAAGGGAACATAGTGTCTTAACATTAGGTTTCTTCTGCCTATTCTGCAATACGCGAGGTACAGCATGAAGATATTTAATTTATTTATCTTAATAAAACTAAATATAATATTAAATTGTAAACATGCCGAGAGCCATCCTGTATATTTTAACTTAAGCTATACAAAGGCGAGGCAAGGTTCAGACACGGAATCTACAATAGGATTTTAATATAAACAAAAAGTTGTGCGCTATCGGGGCTCAGGTGGATCCATAATGCTAAATTACATGTAATTGACCAAGTTAAGTTTAAAAGATTTTCTTTGTAATAACTAGATATATTTTTCGCCGTGAAAAGTATTATAGAACTGTTTTTTTTTTCTATTTCACGCTCGTTCCTGTACACCAAAGAAGATGGGGAAACAGAGTGTTAAAATATTCTATTGTCGTCTTCTTGAGAAATTCCGTTTTTAATGGTTGAACTCGTTTTACGGAGTGTGTATTGAACCCACAATAGCGTTTTCAGCCAGATGTCCCATTGAGCCACAGTGGCCTCTGTAAATGATATAACTAATATATTTTTTTTGTTTTAGTTTGCTTATTGTAATATACAATTTAACATTAATAATATCATATAATATTTATATTTGGTTTAGATATAAAAAATCTATGATTACCAAAACTCAGCATTAGGGCGTTACGACAAACTAATATATTTTAATTTAACAATTATAACATTTAACATGTTTTGAAATAATTTATCGATATTATTGTCAACAGAAACTAAAATATTAGAAAAAAAAGTTGTTTGTTATTCAAAAAATATTTCTTCTCTCATAATATAAGCAAGTTTTTGCTCAAACCATAGACAGTAAAAAAAAACCTTTTATCTAATATTCATATGTATAATAATGAAACAACAACACGAATATCTTGTGAAACATAATTCAATTAGTCGAGGCACTTCTGACGGTTGGAAGAGTTTTTATAGGTCTGGGAACTTTCCGAGCGCTTTTACTCCAACCAACCTTTACACGATTCTTCGATTTTTCATAGTTAGCAAAATTCTAAATTATAAAAAGGTTACGCCTGGCCTCTTTTAACTCCTTGTTGCTGGCTTATTTCTTAAATTCACTAATTAATCGCCTTTTAAGGAATAAAAATAGTTGAAACTTAACTAAGCTTAGCTTTATCCCTAGCGGGGTAGTCACGCTTTATCCCTAGCGGGGTAGTCAAAGAGAACGGAGTGCCAAACGCTACGATCTCTACATACCTCTTTTGCCTCGTCCACTGTCATCAACCTCTTCATACATGCCCTCCGGGGGGTCCTCATGCTTTTTACGTGACCTTCCTCCAGTTTCTTTGATACTGTGTTTTCGAAGGTCAATCGAGGTCTGCCCCTACCTCTCTTACCACTCTCTTTTCCATCATAAATCTTTTTGCCATTCTTTCATCACTCATTCGTTCGACGTGCCTAAGCCATCTGAGCACGTTCTTCTTCATTATGGATGAAAGATTAGTATATAACATACTCCTTTTAGATTTTATATGTAACTAGCGGCCCACTCGCACCTACAATATCTTTATTATGTTGCATTTGCAAACTAAATTGGTACATTCAATCATGAATACTACGTATGGCTGTATGATAAGACGTCATCGGCGGAAAGGGCGCCCCCCGCGGGAGCAAGGCTAGGCTTGCGGCCGTAAACAAAGGTTGAATTATTTTAATTTTACATTTTCTCAAAAAGTATACGTCCAAATTACACTTTTCAACACCAACTACTACGTCCAAATTACACTTTTCAACACTTTTATTTTTTGTCACGTAAAGCCTTATTGTCACTTATTTATAAGATAGATATATGGTGTCGCGGACTTTTTTTTTAGAACTAATAAAGTTCAACATTTTTCTCATACAACGTACTGACAAATAATTAACAATTATTGAAGCGTACGCGCTTAAAGCAATTCGATAGTGTTCCTTATTATTGTTATTCCATTATTTAAGGCAAACTAAGAATTATACCGTAATGCTAATGTTATAGTCTACAGCACTTCTAAGAATTTAGCTTTCATACAAAACCAAAAATAAATAAATCGGACCATCGGATCCAGAGATCTTAGCGTTTAAACAAACAAACAAACTCTTCCGCTTTATTATATTAGTATAGATATGAAAATATATTCGATGAATGTATAACTCGTGATAGCTTCACGATGTATCCTACATAAGACTCCGATTCTCAATTTTTAAGACACTGCGTATGGGTAGCAGAGCAGACCAGATTAAATTTTAGGGCTACATGGCTATTTTCCACAAATTATTTTTTACACCGTCCTTCCGTATATTTTTATATTATAATATTGTTTCTTATATCGTGTAGATAAAGAGAACCTAATATGAAGATATAGAGGATTCGGTCAACATTCATCACATCCCATGTACTGTAACCTCATTTAGAAAACGTCCTGGTCGGTTTCCAGGAGGCGCGGGTTCGAGTTCCGCTGCGTTCAAATTTTTATACGTTTTCTAAATAAGTATTTTTCTTTCCTAAGTATGGAACAACACTTTAAAAATGTTAAAAAATACTATAACCTCGTTTTAATGTGAAATTAATAAGGGACATTAATACCAGAGATGCCAATTTCCGCCCCCAAAATAATTAATGGGTACATCACGCTTTGCTTTGTGGATATTTTGATAATATATCGATATTTTGGTTACGTAACGTTAATAAGTAAATTTATGTACCAATATAAACTTATAATATCATATATGGTATTTTGCTGCTGTGCCGCAGTGAGACAGGATTTGGATTGTATAATTCGATGGTCGTGGGTTTGACCTCGACTTTATACCCTGGTAGAGAAACCAAGGCGTTGAGTAAAGCCGCTTAAAACTTCAATGTTTTAGAAACTTAGCGAAAAGTGGTAAATATAGTGTCTTAATACTATGTACACTTTTTTTTTACCTTTTTCGCTCTGGTGTCGAGGCAAATCGCGGCGTCGAGTTCCGCCACTAAACACGCAATGCTCCCAAGTCAGAAGTCAGCGGAAAGTGGGTAACTGAGTGTCTTAACACTAACTAGGTTCTCTCTGTCTACCCTGCTGTGTGCGGAATATAAATAAATATCGCTTTTTATAGATTTATTTACAAACGTGGCTGCCTATGAAAGAAAAATATTGCCATAGCATATTGCTATCGCTTATTACGGACAAGTAAAACACAGCATATTATCAGAAGTAAATATAGCAAGCTAACAATCCAATCCCAAGATATTGGCTTATATGGAATATATAAATCAATATCTTGGACATGACAACTGGCCAATAATAATATAATTCGATGACTTCGTTCAAATTTAACTTAAAAATGGAAGTGACTTAAAGATGCAGTGATAATATAGTGGCACATACCGTTCAGCCCGTTCTCCCTTCTCCCAACATTGTACACTCAATCACTCATTTTTACGGCTTCAGACCTTAAAAAAAATCACGGTCTTGTCTTTTTCTAATACTACCTGTCTGTCTGTCAAAGTCATTTCTCCTAATAATCGTGTGCAAACATCTAACTTAATATCTAAAATCCAGCTTATTCCTTTAGAACACAAAAAAATAGAAAATAAAAATTCAATGTTATAATATAAGTATCACCATCGTGGCGTAATGATACAAGCATGTGTGCAAGCACTTGAGAGAACGAAATATTATTTATGAATATTTTCATTTCTTCGCTATGATATAAGGGCAAGAACGCGATCTTGAGTGCGGCTACTCAACACGCTATGCCTTGAAAATTCTGCATAAAGTGTCACTTCAGCTGAGTGTCTTAACACTAGGTTCTCTCAACCTACCCCGCATATAGCGGGATACAGCGTGAAGCTGAAAAAAAAAACCTAAGCAAAATAGACAAAATGGGCTAGTATTCCCATAAACATGTACCCACCCACTACGTAATGCACGGCAACGTGACATTATTAAACTCACGTTGAAAGCGACACAGCCGCAACTAATTAACAATACACCGGTTATTACAGCTCTTTGATATAATGTCGACTTATCTATTTTTAAAGGGTTCGTTTGCAGTTGTAATGTCTTTTTTGGTATTTTGAAAATAGTGAGCGTATACGCGATGGATGTAGGTTTGATTCTCACTTGGCGTAATTGTTGGGTAAAAATATTAGAGTTTTAAGCTTCAAGCTGTATTCATATATATAACAGAATATGTTTTTCAATTTCACTTTGTTTTGTTACTAAAGCAAGGACAAAAAACTATTTCCTCCCTTAAGTGGGAATCGAACTCACGACCGTCTCTATTACACTCAGAAACAGCCGTGTCGCTGCGCCACGACTGCCTCTTTGTAAATTGTTTTTTTTTCGGGGTAACAATAAACAAAAATATAGCGATAAGTTTCATTATAGAATGTATATTACACGAACTCCTTGTCCATATTTATTTTGGACATAAAACACACTTTAAATGCAAGACAATCCCCCGAGTGGATATCGAACCCACAACCAACATACACAACTTGACGCTGACTTTACACCACGATGCCACATAGAATATAAAAGTAAATATAATAATAGTAATAAAACATGAATACGGAAAATTTTAAAAATAATATTTTCATATTTCCTCGTGTAACTAGCGCCGTTACGAGCTGTTTATAACTTGTAAACGAGCTTTCATACTTTGCGGTGAATTAACGAAATAAATTAAGCTACTATTTTGTTTTATATTTTACATTATAAGGCCATAGTATTAAGCATTTAAAAAAAACACGCTGTATCCTGCACGCAGGATCACGCTGGTGGGCAAAGGGAACCTAGTGTTAAGACACTACGTTCCTCATAATAAGTTCTTTGATTTTCAAAAGTACTTTCGCCAAAGTACTTTCTCCACTGCGTGGCCACACAACATCTTATGTCAGGGACTCTTACCATTTTGTTAGCGGACTGAAAGATCTTAAGTTAGCTAACAATGAAACCATGGTCAGTTTTGATGTCCAGTCGCTGTTCACCAGTATTCCCGTCAAGGACTGCATCAAGATTGTCAAGAGGAAGCTAGAGGATAACAATATGCCTATAGAATATCTTGAACTTTTAGAACATTGCCTCACA
>JAATLQ010032833.1:0-15592 GCA_013421005.1 Heliconius erato x Heliconius himera
AAAGAACATAAAGTTACAAAAATATATACGTGTAATACATAATTAGCATTATGTATATTTTATAAATATCAAATATCAACAATGGTCAAATTTTTTTATTTAAAACAATCAAAAATTCTTTGACGATAATGTCGTAAAAAAAATCATATTAGAACTCATTATAGTTGTCAATCGATTGTGCTTATTAAATCAGTAATCATGTATTTTAAGCGGGCGAAGCCGTGGGCGAGCCGCTAGTTATTAAATAATATAATATGTTTTTTGTAGGTTGTTTTACCATTTTGAGTAAAGAAAGAGAGATAGAGAGAAAATGATTTGGTAATATATTAAGAGTTTACATTGCGTCTTTTTTTTCATTTTCATAATGTTGATACACTATCTTTGTAGTGTAAAAGTGTAGGTACTTTTATAATTATAAAAAATAAAAATATATTATTGAGAATTTTATAGCGTATAATTAACTTACAACAATTGAAATACATATTAAGAATATAACGACTCGATATGTCTTTTCTTTTTTTTTAGCTTCATGCTATACCTCCCATATATCAAAGGGTAGGCACGGCGCCTATTGTTAAGACACTGTTTTAATTAAAACATTTCTGTTGCCCACTTTAAGAGTGTTGTGAATTGTCGAGGTATTGCGTGTTCAGTGGCAGAGCACAACGCCGCACTTAGAGCGATAGTTACGTTGTGAAAAAAATGCTATATGTTATGAAAGCGACGAAAAAATGAATTAAATATTTCAATCCCCCGAATGGATATGAAACTCACAACTGTAGCGTTTACAGCTTCACATTTGTGTCCCTGCACCAGCTCGGCCTTAAAGGAATTAAACATTATTTACAATGATCATTTTTCGAATGGGAATTGAACCCACGATCATGGTGCTTATACATTATGTATCGCTTTACCGTGACTGCATCATTATATAACATTACATATTTAATATATATCTTTATACATATACATTTTACATTATTTAAAACGTTATCGTTCAAGTTATTGCAACCGTCTAAATGTGTACTTAAAAAGCATCGCGTGACAAAAGATTTTTCTCGTAGCGAGATGCCATTTATATTCTTGCATTGGATTGTAGCGACATTGTTCTATAAAGTGTATGCTTACAATAAATATACGTTCTAAACTATCTGTTATATAAATGTTATTTTATTTATTTGACAGTGGTTGCGAGTTCGATTAGTATTTGAGGACATTAATTAGTTCCATTATCAAGGCATAAGCGTGTGATTGTAAAGGCGACAGGTTGTAATTTCAATTCCCATTCGAGAAAAAGAAAAGATCTTTTGTCGAGGCAAAACGCGACGTTGAGTTTCGCCGGTCAACAAGTAATGTCTGCAGAACTCGGCGAATAATAGAGAACGGCAGTGTTTTGATGGGAACAGAGTGTTTTAACACTAGATTCCCACGTTTCTTCCGCCTCATGCTCCTCTTCCTAAGTGCGAGATACAAAGTGAAGTGTTAAAAAATAGCTCCATGTTCTCATTCTGGTAAGATGAAAAAGCGGGATCTTGAGTTCTGCATTCACTGAAGAAAATGGACTATCTTAACACTAGATTTCCTCTGTCTACTCTTTTATATGCGGGTTACAGTATTAAGCTAAAAAATATATAATATAATAAATACATAATTATTTACTGAAGTGTTAGTCAATACTTAACAATATATTTACGTAATGACCACAATTACAATAAAGTACAAAAAAATTAACAAACACTTTATTTCCAATTTAGCTTCAAAGAGATTTCTTTTTCCATAAGAGCACAAAACAATTTGTAAACAAAAGGGCGTTGAGGGCACATTTTTCTCTAGGAGCGAAGTAACAAAAAAAAATTGTAAACGATCTCCGCAACATTGAAACTTTTTGTTGGGTCACGTGTAAGGGTTCCTTCATAATAGTAGCCTTTATTTTTTATTAAAATAATAGAATTTTCATCTAAAATTAGTAATTGTTATTTTTTTTTTCACTTCAGATGCATAAAATGCCAATTCCTTTTTTTCTAAAGATTTTTTTATCTTCTTTTGTAATTTAGGTGGAGAAGTTATATTTTTCTCTTTTCACGTGAATTCTAGACACATTGCATTGAGTAGCGGAAATACTGAAGCTTGTCTTATTGCCAAAGCATGTATAAATAAAAAATAAAATAAATATATCAGCTTCACGCTGTATTCAGCAGGGTAGGCAGAAGGAACCTGCCGAATTCTGGAGGCATTGCGTGTAGAGTGGCAGAACCCAATGAACTACGCTGCGTTTGCCTCGACACCGGAATGGAAATATAAATTTTTAGTAAATATTTCATTTCTTCGAGTGGGAATCGAACCCACAACCAGTCAATTTTACAGTCACACTTTGTGCCTCTGCGCCACGACTGGCCTGCATGTATGTAAATAAAAATAATTGATTCAATAGTAATCGAACCAATACCCGTTGCGTTTCTAAAATTACATTGTGCCGTTATACCACGACGGCCTCATATACTTAATAATAAATATTCGTATTTTTATTATTTAACAAAGTAAAAGCTTTCTATTTTATATTATTATCTACGCTCCTAAACATACTTTGAAGACAAAGCCGTAGTTTTCAGTCAGAAAGGCAGCTTTGAAATGTATATGTATATAAATAAACTGTTTTGCAATTTACAATACGATGAAGATAGTAGGCTATTATTAAAACAAAATTTAAGAATATTATATATAATTATTTGAGACCGCCATGGCACAGTGTTGCAGTTTTTAGCTGTTTCCGTTATGGTTGTGGACAGTCAGATTATTATCATCCGAGTTGATGAGAGTCTAAGTTGAAAACAAAATAAAATATACTTTTTAGAAGACATATAAAAAATTCTTTCCTAAGTATGGAATAACACTTTAAAACTTACAAGTTTTTTTTATAAATTCTAAATAAATATTTAATTATTCCTTAAATTAAATATTTATTTAGATTTATATTTATATTTCTTTGCTCTGGTGTCGGTGCAAAGCGCAGCGTTAAGTGCCTCGGCTCAATACGCAATGCCTCCAAAATTTGATGGAAAATAGAGAATGGAGTGCCTTAACACTAGACCTCTGCCTACGCTTCTGTATACGGGATACAGCGTGAAACTGATTATTAGTTAATATAATTAATATACTGCACGCACGAATAGAATACAATAGACATACAAACATTAACGTCCACAGTCGTCATAATTAGATCAAAAGTAAATAAATACTGCCATTCAACACAACGCTTTACTTCTGACATTTGGCGCTCAGCCAGCACTGTACCAAATGATCGTGGAAATAAGGCGGATGACTTTATTAATGGATAGATAATTACTCAATTATTTTCATATAAAAATATTGAAATTTCCTAACATATTTTTCCAATGAGATTGAACCTGCACCTATTAAATACGCTAATATTTGCTCTTTAGTTATTTTCGCTTCACGCTGTATCCTGCTTATAGGTCATTAGGGAGAGGGAACCTAGTGTTAAGATGTTCCCCCCGTTCCCAGCTCTAGACGATCTATCAAAACATCGATATAATAGTAAAAAAATTATATAGCTTTTCTTGCTCTCGGTTTATGACGAAAGTCAAAATGCCAAAATATAAAAACATTATCCCGATTTTCTGTTTGATTTCGTTATATTGTTATAGTATTAGTATTATTTATTTGTCGGATACAAACTTACAAATTTATAAACATTGTATTTCAAAGCTATTATCGTATATTTAAGAATAATCTAACTGATCACTATGGTGATTCATCCATTTCTTATTTAATTTTAAATACTTTAATTATCTTATTTCACATTACATTCTGGATGCCATAAGTCACGTATAGTTGAATGTGAAAATTGCCTAATAACAGTAATTGAAATAGTCTTATTTTGCGCCTACAGCAAAAGATAATACAATATTATGTAGTAAAAATTGTCGATAGTTTTACGTAACGTGAAGTAACTAGGATCGCAGAGCTCTTCGGTTTCCCATTTAAAATTGAAAATGGAACAACCAGTCGAATGAAACGAGTACCTATTCTTCTTTTCACGCTGCATCCAGCATATAGCAGAGGGAAAGTAGTGTTTTATTACCAGAGCGAAATAGGTCATTCCTCCGAGTGGGAATCGAACCTACAAGGGTTACGCTTACAGTCACACGTGTCGCTGCCTGTCCTGCTACGTTTATTTTTTTCCATATCTATAGTGGCAACAAAAGTAATTTAACAAATCAAAGTAAACGTGGGCACTCATTAAAAATCTTTTTTCTTAATAAATCTCATAGTTGGGAAATATACTACAAATTTGGTTAAAGATAAACTTAAGTTTGGGGGAAACTCACTTATTTTGTATCAAATAAACTACAAATATAAATATTTAACGATATCTTTCTATGAAACATGTAAAATTTTACTTTTCTGATTTTTCACTTGCCCAATTTCATAACTGTACGTCCACGAGAATTTCACACAAACTGCAGCAAAACCGATGCTCGTAACTTTTGATTCCGAAAAAATCAAGATTGACTTCGAAGCTTGATTTTTTCTATCCTCTAAAGGACCGTAGACATTTATTTATTAAATATGGATATTTATTTATTAAACATTTATTTTAGCTTGATACCTCCACGCGGTTCCGAGATAAATGATCTATGAGACAGACGGACAGACAAATGACAAAGTGAGTCTATAAAGATTCAGTTTTTCTCTTTTGTTCTGGAACCCTATTAGTAAGACCTGGAACATGTCAAGAATAGCTGTAACAGTCCAGTTAAACTATAAGAAATATTGCAATTACACCTTAGTGAAATATGTTAATCGTGATACGCATATTACATCGGTACATAAACATTATAAAAATCAAATTAAATCAACTTCACGCTGTATCCCGCACACAGCAGGGTAGGCAGAGGGAATCGAGTTTTAAGACACTCAACGCCGCACTTTGCCTTGATATCAGAGCGAAGAAATGGAAATACACATTTAAGTAAATATTTCATTTTCTCTAGTGGGGATCGACCCCACAACCAGTCGCGTTTTCAGTCACACTTTTTCGCTGCGCCGCGACTTGGGGTTTTATTATACTGGCAACATTATAGATCTGGAATATCTGATGGAAAACTATAGTAACCCTGCTAAAATATAATACATAATATAGACCGTATAGTTACAGTGTTTGATGGTAATTGCGATGGTTATGAGTTTGATGCGAGATTTGAGTAGAATAAGACTATAAACTCAACGTTTGTGGGTTCGATTTCGACGACGAAATTTAATAGTAACGAAGCAAAACGCGGCTTTGAGTTCCACTACTCATCACGCAATACCTCAGAGTTCGGTGGAAAGTGGGTAACGGTAGTGTCTTAATGGGAACGAAGAATCTTAACACACCCACGATTCCCACGTGAAGCTAAAAAAATGTTTTTTACGTTTTTAAAGTATTTTCCACACTTGGGAAACAAACATTTTTTTTTTAGAAAATGTATACAATTTATGACAGGATTTGAAACCACGCCTCTTGGAAACTATCGATGGTTGGACGATTGGGCGATTTCCAAGAGGTGCGGGTTCAAATCACTACGTTCTAATTTTTATACGTTTTCTAAAAAGTATAAAAATATGTTTGATATCCACTTAAGGAAATTATTATATTTAAATCGTTTTTATTTCCCCGCTCTTGGAGAAAAACCCTGGTTGAGTTGCAACTGAATACGTAGTGACTCGATTTTTTGTGTAAAACGGAGAACGGAGAGTCTTCTCTTTTCTTGCTAATTGCTAGTATATGGGAGAATCATGACAAGGGCTGTAAGGTCCTACAAACTAGGCACTTGAAACAATAATAATTTTAACTCTAACAAAATTGTATCGCGGTAAAGTTTTTTAATATTTAACTTTCTCTTTGAACCTTTTTGATTCGTCGAAAAATTATTATATTTATTGTTTCTTAAAAACAAGATTTATATCTTAATGTAATAAAATGGCTATATTAATGAAAATACCCCAATTGCAGTCAAAATTACCACACTAAATGTATTTTGGTACTCATTAAGAAAAACAAGTCTTCAAGGGCTATAAATGTACCGTAATTCCGTATAAAATAAAAAAAAAACAGATTTACGCATAGCAGAGATACCTCCACGCACATAGCAGAGAGTGGGAACCTAGTGTTAATACTGCTTTTCCAATTTCTGCCGAATTTGTAGACATTACGTATTGACCGACGGAACTCAACGCTGCCCTTCACCTATTAGGGCGAAGCGGGAATTAAAAATATTTTAAAATATAATCCTTCCCTTAAGTGAACGTCGAATTTACTACTATCACGTTTACAGTCGTACTCTGTCCCACTGCACCAGGAACTGCCTCTATAAAAAGTTACTTTTATGAGACTTACATCCACGGCTTTTGCATACCATCTAATATATTATGTTCAGAAGCTATAAAGCCATCATCATCGGTAAATTATCTTTCTTTTTAGACTCACGCTGTTGTAGACAGTTGGAACCTAGTGTTAAGACGCTGTCTGAACAATTAGATCAAGATCGATCGAGAAATTGGATAGCGGAATTGAACGCCGCGCCTATTTTAAAGCCAGGCAATATCTTTAAATTTATTTCACCTAGAGTGACCAAAATGATATAGAGTATATTCAAGAATTCTTGTCAGTGGGAATTGAAAACAAAACCATCATATTTGTAACAAAAAAAACTATTAATCTTCGAATAGACAAGGTCAATGACCGCTTGGCGCTATTAGTTTTTCGCCTACTTCATAATGGTTAGAGAATGATCATATATAAAATAAATTAAAATAAATTAAGACTAAACCAGCTACAAATTAGGCTATAAAGCCAGGCTCCTAAAAGTTCTGTAAAAATTGGTTAATTGTCCCACTATTTGGGGAAATTCATTATTTAATATTTTTATTTCACCGCTCTGGTAACAAGGTAAAGTACGACGTAGAATTCCACCATTCAACACGTCATGCCCCGAAAATTGGGTGCGAATGGAAGGGAGTGTCTTATCGCTAGGTTCCTTCTACCTTCTATTCCTTTCGACACAGTTTGAAGCTAAAAAAAAAATATTTTTAAGGTTTTGATAATATACAGTATTTTTTTGTATCCATGTACCAAACAATTTTTTCTCCTGCACGGCATACAAAAATGCATATTCGGATAGTTTTATACTTTCTGTATAACGATGAAATGCTTTACTTTCTGTATAATGATTAAGAAATGAAAATTGAGTCATCGTAGCGCAACGGCACTACATGATGGTTAGAATCGTGATGGTTGTGGGTTCGAGTCCAAATCGTAAAAATGAATTGTTTACATTTCCTCACTCTGATGTCGAGACAACACCCGGCGTTGAGTTCCGCTACTCAACACTCAATGTCTCTAAATTTGGGCGGTGCGGGAAAGGACTATCTTAACGGATGTTCGCGCCTACTACTTCTAAACTGATATAGCTGTACATACATTTTTGCAAAACATTCTAAATTTATTTTATAACTCTAAAACTAAAACAAATTGATTACAATTTCTAGCAACGGAACCCTACTCTACATCGTTACATTAAATATAACAAAAAAGGATATGCCGAATTAAATATATATATATATATATATATATATATATATATATATATATATATATATATATATATATATATATATATAATAATTAGCCAAACTTATTTTTATTTTTGTTTATTATTTTTAACGTAAAAGGCCGCGTCGTAAAAATGTAGCTTGTAAAAATATTTTCTTTTTTCCCCTCAGTACGTAAAATATATTTAAGTATAATTTCGTCTTAAAATATATTTAAGACATAAAGCACACACAATTGCGGTGGAACAGTATGGCGTATAAACCTTGTATAGTTCTCTATAGGTCATGATTATTTTTACTGAAACAGCTTTTGCCGTTGCGGTCCAGTGGAACAGCGTATGACTGTAAACGTAACATGTATATGTTCGATTTCCCCTCAAGAGAAGGATTATATTGGATTGCCGTCGTTGTTGATTTCACTCCCAAGCTCTAGTAGACTAGACTAGTAGATATGCGGCGTTAAATTCCGTTAATCAACAATTAGTACTGTTCACTATTAAGTGTTAATGTGTGATAACAGTAGGTTTTTTCTAAGTAAGTTGACGTGACGTTGACGAAAAAAAAAAACATTAGGTTCCTTCTGACACCCAACTATGCAGAAATCCGTGAAGCTGTTAATTTTGTTACTTAAAAAAACCAGTTCAGTCAAGTTTGTTTTACCCATTCCTCCCGGGTTTGTTTTTCTCGTTTCTTTTTCAACTGATAACAGTGACTTGAATCTCAATAAGTTGGAGATAACACGTCTTTGTTGTACTCGTATAAAGCACTTTAACTCTGTAGATACTTTTGTAAAACAATCAAGAATTGCACTTAGTGCCTAGTATAACACTTTTTCTTCTCGTTTCTTCTTAACTTCTTTATTTTACTGCTCAAATAAATTGCATATTAAGCAAGATAGGTAGAGTGAACCTAGACCTGAGACACTCCGTCCTTCCTTTTCTGCTCATTTCGTTTAGTTTCGTAGTTGTAACTGTGTACTCGTAACAAGATCTAAGGAACTGAATTTGATCCACATATAATAATTGTATAAACTTTACATCATTACGCTTAGATTTGGATGACAATACAATAATATGATACCTTAGAGCTGGTCTGATGATGGAGCCAGGATTTAGGATAGTGGAACTCTTAAGAGTTTACTAGTAAACCACTAGAAATTAAGCTCATATAATTTATAGCTCCGAATACATTTTATAGCTTTTATATAGCACTTGCTGTAGAAAAGCGTGTTCTTAGTTATTTTTGTATACAGATATATTTTATTTATTTGTTTACATTCTTTTCTTTTCCCTTTCTCCTGTAATTCCCTTGAACATTGCTTCATTTAATTGGAAAAATTGAAAGTAGTTACTTTTATTCACTGTTTATGGTCACCGTCAAAATTTTTTGAAAGTAGTAAGAGGCTTAAGTTTGACATTGGACGATCCTATATTTGTAATAAAAATTTCGATATGCGCTTTAAAATCATACCAAATTTGTTAAAATAAACGGCTATCATGAAAATAATTACATTATTACTTATTTAATTTAACTCAATTTGTATTATTGTGACTTTTAAAGATAAGTTTTAATTAAAATAAAACATTAAAAAAGTATTTAAGGTAATATCAGAAATGTTTTGTATAAGTAGGTACATATGAATAAAAATAAAAATAACTTTTAGTTGTTTTTATTTTTACGAACCAAATGGAAATTTTAAATGACTGCTTTTCTTCAAAGAACGGCGTTGAGTTCAATCATTCTGTTGAATGATTGAACTATTTAAGGTGGAAAGGTTGGTCTTATTACTAGGTCATCGCTACCTATTCTACTATATGATAAAAAAAGATAAAAATTGGCATATTTCTTTATTATATTTAATAAATCAGCTTCACACTATATCCCGCAGCAGGGTCGGCAGAGGGAAGTAGGTAGTGTTAAGACACTCCGTTGCCCATTTTCCGCCCTATTCGGGAGGCATTGCGTGTGGAATGGCAGAACTCGAGGCCGCGCTTTGTTTCAACACCAGAGCGCAGAAATGAAGAAATAAGTTTAAATTAATATTTAACTTCCTCGACTGAGGATTGAACCCACAACCAGTTACCGTTACAGTCACATTTTGTGCACCTGCGCTACGACTGGCCTCAATGGCCTTCTACGCTCTCATAGACACAGCACGGCGTTGAATTCCAGCACATAATACGTAGTCTCGAAAATTGTCCAAAAATACAGAGGGAACAGAGAATAACACTGGGTTCCCTCAAAAAAATAAATTCTTAAATCATACTAATCATCTCAGTATACTACTGATATCTAACAATGTTTATTGCGAAGAGTCAGACGCGCAATCAAACAATTACGTGCATTTACATACATTAACGCGGATCTCGGGCCGCGGTCTGGCGATCGGCCAAGTTTGACCGGGCGATGGTCTAAGCAATGGTTTATATATTACTTTAAATATTTTACTATTGACTAAAACTTATTTTTGATCTACATATATTATATATTTGTTTAGAATTCTAAATGATAAAGTTATAAAATTTTATTAAAAAGACAGCGCAGAGAAACAGTTAAATTAGGTTGTCCGAATAATGATAAAAAATCATTAATTAAAATTGAACCCTGAACCATCGAGTTCATTCAGTCTTATATACTAACTGAGAAAGAAATGATAAAAACTTGTACGTCAAGTTTTTGTCATTTCTTTGTACATACTATAAAAATATAAATACTTTATTTGCTCTAACTATTAATATGGAAAAAACATGTTGTATAGATTTTCTTTTAAGTATGTGAGCTGTGCCTACATTAAGAAATCTCGGCTTCCCAATACATAATCTAAAATATCTGGCAATAATAAGGTAAATAAGGCAATTAAAATCATACAATTAAAATAACTTTTGTGGCTAAATATTTTATTTTAAGGCAGTTATGGCGCAGTGAAAAAGCTCCTAACTAAAAACGCGATAACTTTGGGTTTGCTGCCTACTCGGGGAAATTATTCCTAGTCTATAGTCTTAACCTTAGTACCAGCTGCTATATAGCGTGAAGCTAAAAAAATAAATAAAAAACACTCACATAGCTTATCACTTAAAGAGTTAGCGTGTTAGAAATGGGCCGGGAAACTAATCCAGACGAACTATTCTCGTTTAACGTTTAACGTGCGTGATTGAAACATCACTCGGTATACTCTCGCTGGTGTTATTTGATAACTTATTGTCTATATATATTCGTTTGCACTTATGGATGTATGTACATTTGAGGCAGTCGCTCGTAAAGTAGCGGCACAGCCTGTGAACCCTATAAACGCGACGGTTGTGGATTTACTTCCCATTCGCCGAACTCCTGTATATAGTAGCACTGTATATAGTAGTTATTCAATGATTGACCTGCATGTAAAAAAAATATAATCTATGTAATAAATTATTTCATATCTCTCTCTCTCTCTCTCTCTTATTTTTAAATGTATTAGTAATCTTAAAAATCACTCAAGCGGCTCCGGCTCCGCGGTCAAATATAAACTACTACGAGCTGTGTTATAGAGCCACACACTCAATTGTCCAAGTTAAATCTGACCGCGGGTAAAGTGGATAAGCAGTGGAACCCCACTATAATATAGGTCACGGTTCAAGGTTCGTTCTAGATCCGACTTCACATTCTTGTATGAGAAATATTCTTACAACACATATAATACATACAATACATATAAATAAATAACCGTAGCGTTTGGCGCTCCGTTCTCTCTGACTACCCCGCTAAGGATAAAGTGTGAAGCTAAGTTAAGTTATTCTTACAAGCGTGCTTGGATCGGAACTTTCTACTCAATAGTTTCGACGAGATCGGATCGAAAACGAACCGTGACCGGCACTATAGTGTGGTTGCTCCCTTACGTTTGACTTAATGCAATATAGCCCATAACGTTTCTGATTAAATGGACGTTATCCTGGAAAAAAAACTAAATTAGTTAGCCTCATAATATTAGTATAGATTATATTTAATAATATATTTAATTTAATTTTTAGGTAAACGGCATAGTGTTGCACGGGAGATGCCATCTCAACGCGTCTGCCATCATCAAAGGTCTTGTTGGACCAGTCTTCAAAATTATATTATTAAGGTAATTGGACTTTACTCATTTTATAATATAATTAATTTTGAGGCCAGTCGTGGCGCAGGAGCACAGGACTGCGACTGCAAACGCGACAGGTTGTGTATGCGACTCCTACTAGAGGAAATTAAATATTTTATATTTTCATTTCTCCGCTTCGGTGATTTGGCAAAACGCGGCGTTGAGTTTGACCACTCAACACGTAACACCTCCAGATTTTGGCGGTGAGATATGGAAATATCTTAATGGAAACGGATGTTTTAAGGCAAGGTTCCCAGGTTCCCTCTGGCTACCCTGCTATGTGGGGGCTCTAGCGTAAAGCTAAATAAGTACGCAACACATTTTTTTTCTTGATTCTGTGAATGAACGATAACTATTTTTACCTAAATACAAATACTTTGTATCTTATCAAATGTCGATATCTTTATCGGGCGTCCTTCATATAACGGCCGTAGGCGATTTTATTTCTTTCTTGACAGTGAATGAATGTACTGACTTGATGTGCCTTTTAACCTTTAAAAGAAAAAAATATATACAATGGCAAATATAATTAGGTTTATTCAAAAATCGAACCTACGAATACTGTTCAGGTAAGCTGCAATTTAGCTAGGTAGCTACTGATTATATTTTTGATTTATTTTATTTTATCCTGACACAGTAGCACGGCGTCTGATGGTTAACGCGACGGTTGTGTATACGATCCAATTCAGGGATTTTTTTTTCCTCTGTTAATAAATTTAGTTCGGCTACTAAACAGACATTGTCTCGAATTCAGACATAATATCAGATCTAAACTGAAAAATATATAATGAATCATTCTCTAAAACACCTCTCAGTCTAATTTAATGTAAGTGTGGAATAACACTTTGTAAATAGTAAAAATATTTAATAAATAGTATCCTCTCTTGCTAAATAATAATTCTAGGCAATTATATGTGAGTAGCAAAATTTGTAAAAATCTCCCTACAGAGATGCTTACAACAAAAACAACCATGTCAGAATTTCAAAGTAGCTTGATGAGAACGTGTGGCTTAATCGTCAGAGCGCTTGGATAGTGACCAAGAGGCGCAAGTTCTAAACTCGCTACGTTCAAATTATATGTTTTCTAAAAAGTAAATAAATAAGACTGACTGAACGAAATATGTATCTACTACTTTTTTTTAGAATGTCTTGGATATTATGTTTTTTACTGTACCATTACGAATATGCTATAATTCGTATATAGAGAAGCATAATACATATATCTTTCTTTAATATTGCAGCAAGCAATGTAATGTATCGCAGCTGTGACATTCAAAGGGCGACGAATTTCTTTGAGGAAAAATTGAAAAAGTTTTACTATTAGTGTAAATAGTACAAAGATTTATTCAGCTTAATTTAAATTTTTTAATTTTATTTATTATAGTTTATTTTATTTTTCCCGATGTATTCCGCATATAGTTACCGTTATATACCGTTCCCAATGCACCGTTTATTTATTTGAGACATTGTTTGTTGATTGGAGGATTTTAACGTCGCGCTTTGTCTCGTTACCAGAGCGAAATTAAAATAATTTAATTTTGCAAATGAAAATCGAACTCACAGCTATCGCGCTTAAAGTCATACCCTTTTCCCTTGCGCCACGATAGCCTCAGTTATATACAATTTTAAATTATTACTTTAAATAATCAGCTTCACGCTGTATCCCGCACACAACAGGGTAGGCAGAGGGAACCTAGTGTTAAGACACTCTGGTCCCCACTTTCTGCCGAGTTCTGGAGGCATTACGTGTTGAGTGGCAGAATTCAACGCCGCGCTTTGCCTCGACACCATATTGAAGAAATGGAAATATAAATTTAAGTAAATATTTCATCTCCTCGAGTGGGGAGATGAAATATCGAACCCACAACCAGTCGATTTACAGTCACACTTTGTGCCGCTGCGCCACGAATGGCCTCAAATTATTACTTTATACTGATAAAATATATCTGTTACTTTCTTGTAGGCGAAAGGCAGCATTAGAAGATGTCGCAGTTAAACCGCTAACGCCAAACCAGTTTCCAGTAGCACTTGATGAAGAGGTAAGTGAATTTATTAATTATTTATTTGTGAATTATTAAAATATATATTATTTTAGTAAAATATTTTTGTTTCTTTATACATTTAAAAAACTAAATAATTAAATATTATTGAACAATTATTCTGATCTGCGAATTTTACTGAAAATAAGTATTATTAGATTGAAACTTAACTTAAATTTAATATTTAAATATTTTTAGTGGTTACATCTCCTTTTCTAGTCTTTATTTAATTTTAATTTGTAACGTTCAAGTAATAAATAATCTTATTATGAAATCGAAATCACAATTTTATTAAAATCCAATGAATCAGTTACAATTAAAAAAAAATAAAGTAATCAATTCTACAAATAACTCTATACTGAATATACTCTTATGACGAATATACGACAGTGCGCGATATTAAGCATTTTTTTATTTTCTGATGTCTTACACAATTTTACATGTTAAGCAATGAAAACTAAATGAGGCATTACTATTTGTTTTTATTCCATTCCAACCTTCAAAGCAACGCGTTTTGATAGGTAGAACTCAACGCCTCTATCTCTTGTTAGCAAAGCGAGAAAATGAAAATAAATATAATCGCTCCCCGAATGGAAATCAAACCTACAACCGTCACGTGTACAGCCAGACGCGGTCCCACTGTGCGACGACGGCATTTATATATTATGTATATTATAATATATTGTTTGAATATAATTTATTATTGTTTATTCGCTTAACACTGACCTTGCGGCCGTCTCTTTCGCACTTCACGCTCTTGGTTTCCGTACGAGTTTTCCTAAACTAAATTATTCAAACTAATTTCCACCTTAATTTTAATATGAATAAAGTATATAATTGATCAAATTTAAATTTTTCAGTGTTTATCTTAAACGTTTCACGGCGAAAAGTTACAAGTAACTTTAAAATTCACTTTAAATTGTAGCTTATGTGTTATAATATAAGGTTGAATTTTCATGAATATATTTATGAATATACTTTACTTAATTTAGATTAAATCTCGTCTGTTATCATTTTAGCAGTGTCACACATACAAGTGCTAAAGTAGTAGCGTGGACGCGGCGCAAGAGCACGCATATTATTAATTCATCAAAATTATTAACAGTATTAATAAATTAAGTAATAAGTGATATAAAAGTGTGAAAGTGTTATTTTAAAGTGTATTTTAAAAGTGGTTTAAGGAAATGTAGATCTATATTTCATTTTAGTTTAGTTTATTGTGCTTATTTTAGCATTTACTTTAGGTATTCGAAACTAAATTTAACCACAGGTTAATTTAAATAATTAATATTGTTTTTTTTTTTTTATTATAATAATCTAAGTATTATATACAGTGCAGCGTTGCAGTTTTAGTAAACGTTTTATGTATCTATGAACGTAGAAAACGGAATAATATGTCATTTATTTATTTATGACAACGTTTTACTTTTAGAGATTTTTGATTTTTATTTCTCGTGACTGTAACTGTAATGTCGATTTAAACAGCAATGCATACGGCCAACAAGTAGTGGCCGCCCTGAAGTTGGGTTTTCTGAATTTATTCGCATTGTTTACTCGGGAAGAAAATATTTAAAAGTAAGAAAAATCAAGTGAGGCCGGTCGTGGCGCAGCGGCACGAGGTGTGACTGCAAAACCGACTGGTTGTGGGTTCGATCCCCACTCGAGGAAATGAAATATTTACTTAAATTTATATTTCCATTTCTTCGCTCTGGTGTCGAGGTTAAGCGCGGCGTTGAGTTCTGCCACTCAACACGCAATGCCTCCAGAATTCGGCAAAAAGTGGGGAACGGAGTGTCTTAACACTAGGTTCCCTCTGCCTACCCTGCTG
>JAATLQ010032834.1:0-15602 GCA_013421005.1 Heliconius erato x Heliconius himera
CGTGCCGCTGCGTCACGACTGGCCTTTGTTTTTTATAATAATATTCAAAACTGCCCCCTTGATTTTCTTCAAAGCTGCCTCAGGGGTAATTGAAAAATTACAAACGTTTTTTTTTTCAAGTAAAAGTTTAAAAATTGTAGTAATCTCTAGTTCATTAATCATGATATATGAAACATTCTAACTAAAAATGGAAAAAATAAAACCATATACCTTGAATTGGATCCCTGCGATCCTTACGCGTTTATTTAAAAATGTATAAAATTTTACTCAAAATCAAACACTCCTCGTAACTCTACAACTGGCTCTCATATATCAGCGGTGACAAGTGACACGTGTGCAGATTAGTGCTGCCACTACTCAAAAAAATCTACCAAAATTTCTTTTTAAAATAGCTCCGTTAACACATATTTTCAAAGTTGCCCCTGTTTTAAGCTACCCCCTCTCCCCTACTATTTAATATAAAATGTTGAGTTTCAATTAATAAAGTCGTTTTTTTAAGGATAAAATACGACTATATTAATATAATAAATCTTACACACTTACTTACATTTTCTTTTGATTAAATAAGAGAGAGAATAGAGTATTACTTACGTAACTAACTAATATAAATTAATCATGAAAATAATGAATATAATAAGTGTTGCTCTGTCTGACTATTTTTTTTTCCATCATGTTGTACGCAAGTCGTTTGCGTGAGAACAAAGGTGCAAGAGGTCTTAACACTAAGAGGCTCTTATGTTTAATGATATATACAAAAAAAGAATAACCCTTCCTTAGCAGTCGGGAATAAAAACAATGAACATTGTTGTCCACATTCATTTTGTCGATCATGCTGAAGGCGAGACGTCTGCGTGAGAGTAATGGTGCAAGGAGTTAAACAATAATAATAATGATAATTAAAAATGAAATAAATCTTTAAACGATACAGTAGAGGTTACAACCCCCAAATAAATTATTAAAAAGAAATATGTTGCTATAGTAACCCTGGTGGTTAAATGATACAAGATGTGAGAATCTACTATAAACTTGTAAAGTAGAAAATATTTGTGACATGATAGATAGCTAGTTAATTAAATACTTTAGTGTTAAGACACTCCGTCTCCCACTTTCTGCCGAATTCTGGAGGTATTGCGTGTTGAGTGGCAGAACTCAAGGCCGCGCTTAGCCTCGACACCAGAGCGAAGAAATGGAAATATAAATTTAAGTAAATATTTCATCTCCTCGAGTGGGGATCGAACCCACAACCAGTCGGTTTTACAGTCACACTACGTGCCGCTGCGCCACGACTGGCCTCAAAACTGGCCCTTTAGAAAAAGAGGGTAAATAGTACTACTAATAGTAGGGTTCAAAGTATGTATAAAATATCGGCGTCTTCAATAATAGAAACATACAATTTGAAATTCTTCATTAATAAAATAAATCAAACGGTCAAACGCGAGTTGCTCTCGACCACCGAGGGCTCCGTATCAATATCAGTATTCCAGTTTAACAGATATTTCTTGTTAAACTAAAATCCTTAACAATTTATAAAAGTTGACATTTTATATGAAATGAACTACAAGTATAAGATTTGAATTGTTTTATCTGTGATATATCGAAAAATTCAAGTTTATTATTTGTTCCTTTATTTGCACTGTAAAAAAAACATAAGCCATGCAAGCAAAGCCGCAAGCAGAAAACTACTTTTTTACGTTTGGAGAGCAGACTGATGGTTCTCTTTGCACAGGAAGGTACTCCTCATGATGCAAATGACACTAAAATACAATTACAATTTAAGTATAGAACAGCTCAAGTATTTATATTTCATGGCGGCTGAATATTGTAGCACACACTACGAGTATGTACACGCTACGTACATACGTAGTACGAGAGGGTCGTTGTGGGTCGCTCGTATTTTAATGTTTGCAATAAAACTTACACTCAAAAATAACTATTAAGGAATAAAAGATAAATTTACACAAGTTTGTGATGCACACTTGTTTTTATGTACAAAATATTTTTTATTGGAAAATGTATTTAAATATTTTGAACCAGCGCTTCTTGGAAACCATTCAAGCAGTGTTGAAAACCTTATTTAAATTGATTGAGCCGTTTCTTACTTTAGTTGGGATATATTGTATTGATAAATGACTAAAAATATTTTTTCTATAATATATAGGAAGCGTCAGTGCGCGCTCCTTTTACGGGAACAACATATAGGGTTAAATATTTCAAACCCATTACTAAAGAAATCATCTATATACCTCAACAATTTAGACGTAGGATATTTTTTCATTTTAAAATGTAAACACATACTACTACAAAAATACTACTAAACATTGCTGATCCTTTACTTTTCATTCATAAAAAACATAACCGAACGAGAAAGAACGAAGATATTGTTATTTTTTTCGCAATTACCTATTTTTTACATTAAATCTAAACAACGTTCAAAGCTCTTATTAAATTGTTTGATAAAAGCCTACCCTCAAGTAATTTATTATATGTTTTTTAATATGAAATTATTTAGAAATAATGCATAGTTACTGAACCACCCTCAAAATTTTATAAATATTTAAAACACAAAATTATATTGAATTAGGATACTCACATCGTCGTCGTCGAATTTGTATTTTACAACCACTAATATTTTTATCATAAGTAATATTAAAAACTCAACATTTGTTTATTACTAGTCTTAAAATAATGTATTTTTGATGGTTCGCTCAAATACTGACACACAATAGTTTCACATTTAAGTAATCACATGTCACATTCATCACGATTTTAGAATTCGTTTAATGATTGGACAATATTATACAACATCCAAATAGTTTAAAACACTTTATAATCACTCAAAATCTAAAGACGAACGAAATATGGTAAATATACCGAGACTTAGCCGCGCCGCGATGTTGTACTTTGTGTAAGCATAATGACATAACATATAACACAGATAATTAATAACTATTGAAATAGTTCATAGATACTTGAATTTTTTTAATTAAGATTTTTATTATTATTTACACTTTATTATTTTGATACAAAACCGTATAAAAATTAAATAGAAACGAGTCTTATAATGTTACACGGAAACCTACGAAAACTCAATATGAAATAAATAATTATTTTGAAATTATTTGTAAATAGTATTGATAATTTTATTAATTATTTTAATATCAAATCAAGCGTAAAAGTATAATCTACATTTATTATGAAATATTTCTTATATTAAGCAATATGTGTTTCGCGCCATTGTTGCTGCACGATACAACAAAAATGGCGCGAAACACCAAAAGGGCCCACTCGGCCAACTTTCGAACGACGTAGCTAAATGTCGCCTTCCGCCATGTATTTTAAAATTTTTAAATTTCGGAGACTATTGATAATATTATTTATTTAATAACTCTTTTTATAAAATTATATTGAAGGATAAAGAATTGTTTGTAATAGTTACGTCTTTATTTTTATAGCTATTATATGAAAAAATATAATAAAAAATAACTCAGTTGACTAGTAATTGAAATCTTAAATGAAAATTAATATTCGGATTTTCGAGTAAAATAATGTTTTTTTTTAAGTATCAGAATTGGTTTTTGATTTAATCAAATAGTAATTGATATGTAGGCATTTATATATTTCAATATTGTAATTTATTTATTTATCATTTATATACATACATAAAATCATTTTTTAATTTGTATATTTTTCCCAACTGCTAAGGAAGGGTTACGTTTTTCGCGCGTATCTTGTATGTATGTAATATTCTCTATTACCTCGTATCTCTAGAACCGCTGAACGGATTTACATATTTGAGGTATCGTTAGATTCGTATTAGTAGCCCAAGTGTTCTTAGATAGGTGACGTTAATAAAAAGTAATCATGGCGGCTGTGGTACGCCATTGGACTTAGTGAAAAATTTTTTTTTTCGTTTCAAAAACCACAATATGGGTATCAAATTCAAGAGCTCAATTTCAGGATTTCAAAAAGGTATATCATGATTATCATTACCATAATAAATTCTAACAAAAAAATGTAAAATAAAAAAATATTTGTAAAAACAAAAACCCCGACTGCATCAAGCTAAAAAGAAAATAAACAAGCCCAATAGTTTATTAGGATTAACAGTCGGGACCTATAAGTAATTTTTCAATCAATAAAATCTTTACCAGGAACCCCGCATAATTTAAAGAGGTCCCGGCTGTTAATCCTAATAAACTATTGGGCTTGTTTATTTTCTTTTTAGCTTGATGCAGTCGGGGTTTTTGTTTTTACAAATATTTTTTTATAATAAGTATTCGTATTTAGTATACATATGACTAAACCGGTAAGGAGTTGTAATATTTACGCCTACCCCCTTGTCGACGGCATATTTTATATATAACAGTCGACGCTTGCCACTCGATGCGCTTTATATACGTTCCATTGTTTTCTTTATTATTTCCTTCCAAATCAGTATTTACCGTGTTCTCTTTTATATATATATTTGTGGTTGACTTTTGTATAAACTGTGTCGTGATTTACTATTTGTGTTCAAACTATATGTACTCTAAAGTGGTGTTGAATATTCTCAGTGTAAACGGTGAGTAGATTTTTTTTTCATCTCCATCACTTTAGATATATCTAAATATTTACCTGTTTTACCTTTACCGGAATTTTATTACCATTTTTATGACTTCTATCAAGAAATTGACAGTTTTAGTAGGTGGTACTTTTAATTTCGTGTTTTGCTTGCTAACTAAGTACGGAGTAACTAAATACGTGACTTTCATCCTGTGTCTTTGTTAAATGAACCCGTATTTTTCTTGTGTGTAACGTGTTTTTATTATTATTTGTGATATTTGTTTTGCTTTTACTTTTATTAAGTGTTTTTATTTTAAAACGGCGTACTGTCATTTTACTTCTGCGGAGTACATGGATCTTATTTTAATTTGTGTGGGCTGGTATTCATAGAAATAAAATACTAGGGCCAGTTTTTATTGACGGTAATTTAAATGCTATGAAATTTTTTTAGAGAGAATATATCGACCAGATCCCACTAGATATATATCGTTATATGTTACGGAGATACAATTTATGCATTTAAACACTCTGAAAATTTAAAAAACTATCTAATAAATAAGTGGACAAATAAAACGATGAATGTGAATGTGTGTTGTTGTGTTGTGTAAGTGTTGCGTTGATTTAACATCACTTCACCGCCGCTACCTACGGGTACCTACCTACATAGCTACGCTAATGTTAGTGTCAGTTTACGTCATCCTTTACAACTGCGTTTTATTTTGCGACGATAATTTTATTATTTATTTTGGTTGAAAACAACACTTCATTTTCCATCTTTGAGATTATCTCTTTTTTAATTGTATTAGGCTTTTATAGAGTTGTTAGAATTGTGGTTTCATTTAAAGTGGTGCTGACAAAATCACTCTGTATATGTTCGTGTACAGACAGCGATGAGTAACAACATCTTTATTATTTATCGATCCCACTCGAGGACATGAAATATTTTCTTAAATTTATATTTCCATTTCTTCGCTCTGGTGTCGAGGCAATGCACGGCATTGAGTTCTGCCACTCAACACGCGATGCCTCCAGAATTCGGTAGAAAGTGGGGAACGGAGTGTCTTACACTAGGTTCCATCTGCCTACCCTGCTGTGTGCAATCTAAAACAGCGTGAAGCTGATTAAGATTAGTATAGATTACGTAGAATAACATTCTATTGACTATAGTACATAATACGTATTATATTGAGACACGAGCTCTGCAGAAATCTTAACGCGTGAGAGCCACAAAGCCGTGAGCAATTATATAGAAGATTGCGGTCGGAGCAGCGACGAGAGGTTATAGGGAATACTATGTTGTATCAAGTTGTAGAAACATATATTGACATATTATTGTTTATTATAAAAAACATAACAAATAATAAATTTAATAATGATAATAAAACTTTATTATACATAAAACTTTACAAGTTTACTTTATTATGAAGATTTTAAAACGCTTTCATTATATCGAGCAGTAATCATGTATTAAAATCTGAGGACCTGAATTCTAGTTGTTGTATCTTATTAATGTGTTATGTTGGAAAAATATGTGTTTAGTTTTTAAACTATGATTTAACTTAAGTCGACTTAAAACTATTGTCTAATAATCGTATCATCATCATGAATCGTAATCATATTACATGATAACATATTATTGTATCTAGTGTGCAGTTATATGTAAACTAGATACAATAATATGTTGTCTTGAACAGCTGGTCCAATGATGACGCTGGAGCCTGCATAGTGCCACTTCAGAGGTTACTAGAAAATCGCTACAATTTAGGATCATATTATTTATAACTACGAGCAAATTGTGTAACACTAGCGGCACTTGATGTAGGCGTGTTTATTGAATTCATTTTAAACTAAATAATATTTATTAATTCTGTATCACACCACTATAGCTAAACAGATAAAACGTAATTCTGATTTCTATTCGTTATTCTAAGGGACAATGACAGCGGTCCAATCGGAAATATCCACGATATGACGGACGTCATGTGAGTCTTGTAAGGTAAACTCCGGTAGAATGTAACTATAATGTTTTCGGGTAAAATTGTCCTTTTTCAAGATAGTGCGCGGTGATAGTTACATGTTCATTCAAGAATTCTGAAGTACTTGCAAAAGCCTATTTGAATAAATATTTTTTAAAACTTGTACAAATTTTAAAAAATCTACTAGGGGAATCAAACCCACAACAGTTGCGTTTACAATCAATCCCGGCCTCAAATGTTTAAATGTTTTTTTTCATCTAGTTTCTTAGCAAATCGATTTTGCCTCATAAAATTGTACAGCCACAAATATGTACTTTACTAGTAGATGCTGTATAAAACACTGTTGCCTCAATCCTTTTTCCTGAAACGCAAAAATGTAGTTATCCTCAGCAAATAGCGACGGCGCTCTACTTCCGCAATATTGAACGTTCAATTACATGGATATTTGTTCAAAATATTCCTATCCCTTATTATTTATTATATCCCAGTTTGTTCAAAATATTTGTCTTTGAAATAACATTGGGCTCTTTTCCTGCTCGTTCATAACAAAAACCGTCTTTGAGTGTAAATGTAAACAAATTAAATTAAATATACGTTAAAAAACAGAAAATATTCAAGAATTAATTGATCGACCTGGTCTTTTTAATTTCGTGATGAATTTATATATATAAAAATATATATTTTGCGTTACAATATGTTAACTTTTTTTTTATTATAACAGCTTCTCGCTTTCTGTCGCATGTACTGTTTGTGTGTTTCCACCATTCCAGACATTGCGTGTTGAGTAGTAGAACAACGTCGAACTCGCGCTGTGTCTGGTATAAAGCAGGATAGGCTGAAGAAACCTGGGAACCTATGGATTAGCGAGCCTTACGTTTAATGTTAGTTAGTTATATTTTAAGTATATTTAAAGTTATATAAAAAAAAAAAACAGAAAAACCGCTTCTAACTGATCGTCGTCGTGTAGCGCGCGCTCAGCCGACGTAGTCGCTACTGTGAAGTACCTACTGTGCGACCCGCGAGTAAGGACTTAATGTTCGAGTGGAAATAAGCTTCGGAAATTTGAAATTAGACTGCATTTTACAATAAAACCTGTAAGCTTTAGTATTTGTTATATTAACCTATAGTGTTTAAAGTGTTTGAAGCTAACAATTGATATATTGTAAGAGGCGTGACGCGTGCCGCCCGCCGCGCTGAGTGCGGTGCGGCTTGTATCGCTCGTGTCACGTGCCATGTGTCACGTGTCACGTCGAGATATCAATTAGGGATGATTGAGTGAAAGGTAAATTTGTATTATATTCACTCACTGGTCGCGTGGTCGCGGTGCAGACGCACAAGCGTGTTACTGTAAATGCAATGATTGTACAATTCCTGCTGAAAGAAATCTGGAAACTATAAGGTATACACTCAACAAGCAATGAATGGTGATGATGAGAATTCGGCAGAAAATGGGTAACAGAAGTGTCTTTACGGAGGAGTGTCTTAACATTAGCTTCCCTCTGCCTGCCCTATATGGGATGCGGCATGAAGATAAAAAAAAAATCTGAGGCTTTTGAACAGTTCACTTTGAAGAAAGTTTCTAGGAAGGCTTTTGTCTATTTTACAATAATTAATCGTTTCTTACAGAAAGCGTACTTCGGATACTTACAATGTGTTATTTGTCATACAAACTCCACCTACTCTACGCCCGGTCGCGGCGTACAGTAGGTGGCACAAAATGTGACTGTAAAATCACCGTTCCATACCCACTCGAGGAAATGAAATATTTATTTACATTTATATACTCATTTCTTCGCTCTGGTGTCGAGGTAAAGCGCGGCGATCAGTTCCGCCACTCAACACGCAATACCTTCAGAACTCGGCAGAAAAGTCTCTTAACACAAGTTCCCTCTGCGTACCCTGCTGTGTACGGGATACAGCGTGACGTTGATATTGATTTGAATTTACAACCCTTAGCTCTTTCCAGTCCACCACGCCGACGAAGTTGCTATTAAAAGCTAATATTTTCTAACTCATAATGTGTTTTGAGTAACAGTTTCCTGTTCTTATTTGTGAGTAGTAATAAGCCTCATTACTTATTGAACACTTAAAAACATCTGTAGTAAATACTTACTGACGTTAAATTCGAACCGACTACATGCAACATGCAAATCGAAAAGTGCTTCACGATGAGATTATAGTGATTGTTAGGGTTCCGTACCTTTTAACGACAATAGGAACCCCTATAAGATCACTTTGTTGTCCGTCCGTCTGTCTGTCTGTCAAGAGCCTTTATCTCAGAAACGCTTGAAGGTATCCAGTTGAAATTCAAACAACATAATCAATATAATTCAAACAATATAATTATTTAATTTAAACTCATGATTTTCTAAAAAAAAGATATTTCTACATTTATTTTAAAAAAATATGGCCGTTTACATCGCAAAACGCATATTTCGACAATATAAATAAATAAAAATTAATAGGATACTTCTGGTTGACCTAGACTTATGAAATTGGCAGCAAGTAAATAGGTAGGTTTAGTTCAGGAAAACATCTTAAATGTAATCATTTGTGGTTAAATCCTAAAAAAGAACAGCCTTAAGAGGCAGACAAAATTAGGTATTAAAACCGCCAGTTCGAGAGAGGTATCAGATGAAAGGACTCTGACTAAGCTAAGGGGCCGTTCAAGTATTACGTAAGCAGTTTTTTTGCAATTATTGACCCCCTCCTCCCCTATGTCATCAAAAATAAGCAATCCTCTTACCCCCTCCCCCAATGCTTACGTAAACATTAGCATATAATTTTTTTTACGGTATTTTTTATTGATATTTTGCTAGACCTAGACCTTTGCTAGAGCTAGACCCCCCCACTCCCCATGTCATCAAAAATAAGCAAACCCAAGACCCCCCCGCCCCCCTACAGTGCTTACGTAATACTTGAATGACCCCTAAGCTTAAATTGCAGAAAAGGCTCGAAACCTTTAATTTTTTTAGCAAACGATCTATGCGCTAGTCCGATTAGTTACTGTTTGAGAAAACGTATAAAATTTAGAGAACACGCCGCTTGGAAATCGACCCAGTGCTCTGACCATTAAGCCATACCTTTGTTAAATCAACGGAAAGTAAAGAACGGAGTGTTTCAAGACTTAATTCCCTCTGCCTATGCACATGTATCTGTATCAAAAGAGGATTCCGGAAGAAATTTCTCCGTCCGCCGCCACATGTACCCTCTCACAGAGATCATACGAATCTTCGCCGGTCATATATCACAGGCTTGATTGACTGTAAAACCTGTCAAATATTTATTTTATATGAAAAATACTAATGTGAAGTTGGTGGTTCTACTTGCATGAATTATACTTGTACATATAATATATACGTAACATTTAACAATTTAAAGACTGTCGTGGCGCATAGGGACAGAGTCTGTATGTTAATGCGATGGTTGTGGGTTCGATTGTGTGGTTCTCGGGGGAATGACTATCGAAAAACACTTTTTACATATTTCGTGCTCTAGTATACAAAGCGCAGCGTTGAGTTTGGCAACTCAAAACGCAATGTCTCAAAAGTTAGCCGTAAAATAGGAAACAAAGGAGGAATTGGGCGTAAGTGGGGAACGGAGTGTCTTAACACTAAGTACCCTCGAAGCGAAAGCGAAGAAGAAAATCGAAGTTCTGTGGTATACTAAAAATAGAAAATAATAAAAAAAAATACAATAAAACAGTTTAAAAGACTACTCAAATAAATAATTTCACAAAACTACAAAAGCAATCAATTGCCTTATATTAAGATTCCAATATTTCAACAAAAATACGAGTATTGTATAAAAACGTTAACAATATTTTAGATTTCCAACCGGTGCACGGTTACCTATATTGGCTGGATACTTGATAAATGTTCCTCTATTGCTGGCTGAAACCTTTTGTAACCCCTAATTGACAACCCTTCAACCCCCTTTATATATGACTGAGGGCGTGGCGCAGTGTGGCACGGCATGGGTACACTGTATACGTATAGCGGGATAGGGACAGGAACCAAGTGTTGTTGAGTGGCGGAACGCAACGAGGTTTTTGGTCTTGTTACAAGAACGAGGAAATGAATTTTTTTCATTCCCCCGAGTGGGAATTGAACCTACAATCGTCGTCACGTTTATATTTAGGAGGTGTTCCGTTGCGCTAGCCAGAGTTCTACTGTATCCCTAATAGTTTGTTCCATACTCTGGTCGAAAAAAGACAAATGTCTCAAAAATAGGGAGAAAACAAAAATAGAGTCTTAACTATATTTTCTCTCTGCCTATCCAGTTGATATACGTGATGATATAAAAAAAACGACTAAATGCAATCGGTTTCTTTTAACAATTAGAAGCTTAATTTTTTCATTCTTCATTCTTCATCTTTCATCTAGTGCTCCAAGGGACTGTAGGCCTGGATATTTGTTAGACAAACAGACAGACAAACAGTACAACAAAGTGACCCTACACGGGTCACGTTTCTTTCTTTTCCTTTTTTTTTTTATTAAAAATACTCCTTGGTGTAACCGTCGTCGCGTTTGGGTCGCAGCTGTCGTCTAAACAATGCCAGATTAATAGCAGCGCTTATGAGTAAACTTTTATGTTGCAAAAGTTTTCACTTTCTGTTGGAATGCCATAAAAATATATAACAAAAACTTTTAGATAAGTAGTTATGTAGCAAATTAGTTTTTTATCTTTCACGCTGTACCGCTGTCCGCACACAGCAGGGTAGACAGAGAGATCCTGAAAATCTAATGTTAAGACGCTTTGTTTCCATTAAGAAACTTCCCCTCCCCACTTTTCGCCGAATTTTGAAGGCATTGCATGTCGAGTGGACTCAACGTCGCGCTTTGCGTATTCGCCAGAACGAGGCAATGAAAATATTAAATATTTCATTTTCTCAATTGGGAATCGAAAGTTCAAATAGTACTAGTTCAATTTCTATGTAAAATATTCAGCTGCACACTCTTATCCCGCATATAGCAGGGTAACCCAGTGGAACCCGGGTAAGCAGAGGGACCAGTGTTGACACACTACATTCCCCTAATATTCCGCTTAGTTCTTCGGATATTGCGTATTGAGTGGTGGAACTCAACGTCACACTTCATCTGGTTACCAGAGCGAGGAAATGAATACATTTCCATTCCCGTGAGTTGGAATTGAACCCCCAGTAATCCCGTTAGACATTATGCCGCTGCGTTATGACGGCCCCTTTTTTTAATATAAATGAAACATAATAAGAGCTTTTTTAATTAAGCCGCACAGGACGCAGAATTTAATTAATTTTTCTGCCGTCGTCGAGTACCTACCGTCGAGTCATCATTGAAATGTTATTTGGGCAAAAGAAGCCTCTGGACAATAATATCGGGTAAATAGTAATTATAGGCTTTTGTATTACATTATGGTATTTAAAATATACGGTTTTAGACGACAAATATTTAGACTAATACACATCTTATTTTAGACGGTGTGTGGTGAACGAAGTTTACGCACTGTGTTTACATTGTATCACACACGTAGCAGGGTCGGCAGAGGAAACCCGGAAATCTAGTGTTAAGACATTCCGTTCCCATTAAGATACTTCCGTTTCCCACTTTCCACCGAATTCTGGGGGCATTGCGATAAAAAAATTAAAAGCTTCGCGCTTTATCCACATATCAAAATAGGCAACGGGACATCGCATGCTCAGCGGCGGAGTTCCAAGACGCGCTTATTCTACCAGAGGGTTGAAATGAAAATAACTCAAATACATACGGACACGACGAACCCACAACCATTGCATCTACTGTCCGATACTGCCGTATCGATACAACAACTTCTATGCGTCTAGTTATGTCAATATTACGAAATTTACAAAGTCATCCACATAATATAACATTTAATATTCTAATATAAAACAACTTGCTCTTGATCATATTTTATTTGTAGCAGGTACCATTTTCACGTATCCATTTCCCCCACGTGGTGTATCGCGTAGTGTCGCGCCGCGCGGCTGTCACTGTAATATTCATATGCAATCTTCTCACGCGACAGACATCATACAATAACGGTATATGTTGTATCAGACTGCTGCGTTGGTGGAATTGTGCTATGTTTGAAAATACTAGTTTGGGGTTCGGTACCTTAAACGTAAAAACAGAACCTTTATAGGATCACTTTGTTGTCCGTCTGTAAAGACCAATCATCTCTAGATCGCGTAGAGGTATCATGCTGAAATTAATATCAAAGATTCATATCTACAGTCGCTTAAAGCACAGAAAAAATCAAACTTCTGCAATCAAAAGATTCGAGAATTTATGCATTAAATTCGACAATGCTTTGCTGCATAAAATTCGACGCGTAATCAAAACCTATAGGGTACTTCCCGTGAACCTACAGATATGAAATTTGGCACAAAGTTAGAACTTATAGTACAAATAAAGAAAAAAATCTGGAAAGTGAAAATTTACAGATATTTTATGGAAAAAACTCATTACAAACTTATATTTGTGGTTTACTTCATATAAAATGAGTGCATATGCCCGCAAATTTAAGTTTGTAAACTCTTATAAGTTGTACTTCCTTTGACATACTATCCTGAAATTGGTACGTAAGCCTCGGTGGGCGAGTCTGACTCGCCTCAATCGGTTTTTATCTAAAAGAATATTAATCTTTCCTAAAGCATAACAATAATAAAAAAAAATTTTTTTTTTGTGTAATAGCAGGATAGACGTTACGTAAGAACCTAGTGTTAAGACACTCTGATCCCATGCACCGCACTAACGCACTATTTTTGAGACATTGCGTATTGAGCGACAGAACTCAACGCGCTGCTTTGTTTCGGTTGCTGAACGCGGAAATCTCAAATAAGTTTATCTTAGAATCTCTGTTTACTCTACATACTGTCCTATTTAAACCGTATACAGACACACGCGGGTGGCAAGATTACATATAAATATTATATCGTATGAGCTCGCGTTATAATTCCTTAGAGCCGAGTTGCTCTCTGAGGGCCGCTGTCTTCAACTTTATACAACTTGTATATAATATTTACAAAGTTAAACCCTCTTAATGTACTGTGAAGTTAACGAATGTATGCAAAATTAATATTTGTTCTGAGCTTTAATATTTATAACCGACCTCGAAAGGGTTGTGAGGTTGTGTGACTGTACGACGTATGTTTATTTTGTATGTATGTTTATTGATAGCTCAGCCAATTATGAATGGATTTTGATGATTCTTATATTTTATAGTGGCACATATTTCACAGGTAGTTTCGTCATAAAATTACGGCAAATTGTTGCCATTGGTTACCCCGTAAACCGGACTTTAGCCCAACGCTTGCGCATTACTTACGGTTGTTGACCTGTCTGTTGACTGTCACTGTAATATTCATATGCGATCTTCTCACGCGACAGACATTAAGTTTGATGAGTGCCCATACGATTGTTGACCGACTTATGCCTGCCTTCATCGTCAACAAAGTTGACGAACTCAGAAATACACCATCAGCAGAACGTCACCAATACGGAAACAATGCGCAAGCGCAGCTGTCGAGTTACGAGATCCGGGCGAGCAAATTAAAGTTGTGGATCAATTTAGTTTATAAACACAATTTATGTTACATTTATGTTTATTTTACATTCTGCTTTATACATTTTTTTTCAAAGGGTATTGGGTATTATAGGAGTATTGCACAATAAGTAATATTATTTTAAACAATTGTAAATACACGTATGCATTGTAAGTGTACTAAATCAAATAGCCAAAATTTAATAGACAAAAAATGAGTCTTGTCTCATTAGCATCGTTGTATATCGTAGCCATAGCCCACAATTTAAAATTTTCCGTACCTCAAAAGATAGAAACAAAAGCCTTATAGTGTTCTGTTACACTCACTTTGTTGCCCGTCTGTTTATCACGAGATCGTGTGGAGGTATCAAGCAAATTAATATCAAATATTTAGATGTTAAGTCTTTTAAAAGGTGGAAAAAATTAAGCCTCTAAATCAACGCAATCAAAAGAGATGGGCATTCGATGCATTTAATGCGCCACGTAATCAAAACCTATAGGGTACTCCCCGTGGACATATAGTTATTGGTACGAAGGGAGAAATTAAAATACAAATAAAAGAAAAAAATAATTACCAACTTATACTTGTAGTTTGTAAACTTTTATAAATTGTACTTCATTATAAAAGTTTACAAACTATAAATATAAGTTAACAATGATTTATTTCTTCTACGACATTTATTTACTTAAGTTACAAGTAGTAATTTACAAGAACAATTACTTATTAATTTTATTTAGCTAAACTGTAAAAAATATTATTTGCTCATAATATATTCGTAGGCGCTTATAGCTTATTAGGATTTAGAGATGTCAGACAGACTTTTTATCTCTATAAAGTAGCGAGTGATTGTTAGTAAAATATAACGTAATTTAGAATTCAGTTGTATTTCTAATATATATGTATGTATCTATATAATGTTATTTTTTTATTTTTTATTTTTATTTTTATTTTAATCACCAACACAGCGTACACTAACAATTTAAACAGAAAAAGAAAATCATACAATTAAAAACAAAGTGTCGCCGCAATTATAGGCGATGACGACAAGCATATACAATACAATATACAATAGTATTTTTAAAATTTTTAAGAAACTAAAGTAAGCATACACTAAAATTATATATAAAAATAATCGATAAAATACTTAATTTAAACAATAAGAACATTAACAAAAATATGATATGGTTATTTAAAAAAAAAAAAAAAAATATATAATAAATAGACATGAGCGGTCACTTAGATCGCAGGGACTTCAAAATTAAATGACGAAATGTGTGTTTTTTATTAAAAAAAATGTCAAGGTCTACCTTCCTAGATATTGAATTGAAATTTGTAACAATGCGATTCAGTGGAGAAAACTTTCCTAAATTTGTTGAAGACATAGATGAAGCGAAAATATTAAATTTACCTGGCCTAGGTAGTCTACTTGGGGCTGACACACGCAACAAAGTTAAGAGTTGTGGACAGTCTATTCTTCCATTAACTACATTATGCAGGAATAAGCAGTCTAGAAGGAATCTTCTATTGGATAACGAATCCAT
>JAATLQ010032836.1:0-15606 GCA_013421005.1 Heliconius erato x Heliconius himera
CTTTTCATAAATTTCTTGGTGTGGTGTAAGTTGCGGCCCTGCGCGGCATCGGTGTAATATTATTTAAGTATTAAAGAGAGAATTGTTGGTTATTTCATCTTGGTTGGATGGTTATCTATACCGTTGTTATACACTTAATAAATTGTGGTTTTAGTTTTCTGGGATTTTATTTGATATTGCTCGCAAAACTTATCATATTTAATGTAGAAAGGACTTTAGTTATTTCATGTAGTATCTATGTACGCGCGCAAGGAAAACGAGTAAAAAGATTTTTCTCGGGTAAATCAGTAAAATCGATCACTGAAAGTCCAATAAAAATTAGTTCAGTTATTCTGGATATTAGCTCGGGGAAATAGAAAGACAGAAAGAGATAAAATTATTAATAATGTAGCTGGTTTTGTTTAGTTTTTTTATTAATATTTTACTTTGTTTACGTTTACTTATATTTTTTTTATTTAAATTAGTTACATATTTTCACAAACAATTTCCTAAATATATCTATAAGCATTCGTAAAGTTTAAGCGGGCGAAGCCGCGTCCGGGTCCGCTAGTTAAGATATAATATTTAATTACCACTTTCGAAGTGTACATATCTAGAAATTGGCTGACATAATGGTATTTGTCTAGTTTCTATGGTCTTTCGAAATCATGGGCTGTTAAAATAAAAATGGCGATTTTGAAGAACTGATTAACGATTTTTTTTCATCTTCACGCTGTATTCCGCATACAGCAGGGTAGGCAGAGGGAACGTAGTATTAAGACACTCCGTTCCCCAATTTTCGTCGAATTCTAGAGGCATTGCAGGGTATATAGTAGGCTAGGTAGAGGTAACCTAGTGTTAAGATACTCCCTTCTTCACTTTCTGCCGAACTTTCGAGGCATCGCGTGTTGAGAGGCTGAACTTAACGCCGCGTTTTTGTCTTGGAACTAAAGCAAAAATTTAATATATTAGAAAATAATAATTCATTCCTCCGAGTGGGAATCGAACCGTCGCGTTACAGCCATACAACAATTGCGCCACAACTGCTTCCAGGTGACACATTGGAAGTTAAAAAAAAAACTTACCGTCATTACGCAGAGAGGCGCCACGTACAGCAGGCCAAAATTGACCATGTCAAATATTTCCGAGTTGTATTTCATGCGATGTTGTATGCAAATTGTCTCCATGTGGCCATCGCCGAGATCGTTGGTGATGGTCTCCACCCATATAAATTTAGGAGCGCTGTACGCTGCGCTTGTAATCCACACACCAAGTATCACCAACTGTATGAAACAATTTAATGTAAGAGTTAATATAAACAATTAAATCAAATTAAATCAGCTTCACGCTGTATCCCGCACACCGCAGGGTAGGCAGAGGGAATCGAGTGTTAAGACACTCCGTTCCCTACTTTTGGCCGAGTTCTAAAGGCATTGCGTTGAGTGGCGGAAGTCAACGCCGCGCTTTGCCTCGAAACCACAGTGAAGAAATAAAATATAAATTTATTGAAATATTTGATCATTTTTCGAGTGGGGATCGAACCCACAACCAGTGGTGTTTACAATTTGAATTACACAATATATTTTAATTAATATAAATAAATCATTAATAGAATAATTAATTATTAATACATTAATAGAATCTTGTCTTGAATTTCTTTTGTCTTTAGATCAACTAGTCAGAAACTAATTTGTGAACGTCTTCAAGATGGAACAAAGTATTCTGTTCCACAAAGAAATCCAGCTTTTAATATTAAATATAAAAATAAGGAACAATATCGAGACTGAATTCAACTTCCCCATCTTCTGCTTGATGTAATTAAAAAGTGCTGCAAAGAAATTACTTGAAAACAGTGAAACCGTTTCCTTAGTCGCGACATCTGTTTCAAAATGAAAGATTCAAAGAAGCTGGTTATATTATGAATAATGTTAAAGCGTATGTGAGTACTGACGGGAGTCTTCCAGTTTTTATTGTTTTTTTTTTTTCCGTTTCATGTTGTATAGCGACCTAGCGACGACGTTGTAAAGGGAACCTAGTGCTAAGATACTCTGTACCCATTTACCGCCGATTTTTAGAGGCATTGCGTGTAGAGTGGCGGAACTTAACGCTGCAATTTGCCTCGACACCAGAGCAAAGAAATGAAAATATAAAAATAAATAAATATTTAATTGCTCTTTGTACCTCTAATAGGAATCGAACCCACATACTTTCGAATTTACAGTGCTTGTGCCCCTGCTCATCAAAACTAAATTCAAAACCGCAAAGTGTAGTTAAACAACGTCCGAGTTGTACCATTATTAACATAATGTGCAATGTATACTTTTACAAACAGCAGTTTAGAATACATTCCTTCCTAATTATTATTACTACTATTTTAACTTTTCGTTGTATCCCGCATATGGCAGGGCAGGCAGAGGGAACCTGGGAACCAAGTGTTAAGGCACTCCATTCCCATTAAGACGCTTTCGTTTCCCACTTTAAGCCAAATTCTGGAGGAATTGCGAGAGAGTTCTGGTAACGACCAGAGCGAGGTCAAACCCATAATCTATCGAGCTTACGGTCGTACGCTATTGCCCTGCGCCACGACAGACATTTTTTTTATTTTTTTTATCAGCTTCACGCTGTATCTCGCACACAGCACAGCAGGGTAGGCAGAGGGCACCCAGTGTTAAGACACTCCATTCCTCACTTCCTGCTGAGTTCTGGAGGCATTGCGTCTTGAGTAGCGGAACTCAATACACCACTCGAAACCAGAGCGAAGAAATGAAAATATAAATGTAAATAAATATTTTATTTCCTCAATTGGGGATCAAGTCCACAACCAGTCGCTTTTACAGTCGCACTTTGTGCCCCTGCGCTACGACTGGCCTGACTGACTGACCTATTTAATCCTAATTAATGACTTAATTTTGTTTTTTCAAATGTGCCTGCTTCATCTAAAAATAGCACTACGTAGAAAAAGAAAATAAAATCGAAATTTACTTCAGCATTCTGTAAGATGATTATATTAACAATTTTTCTTTTTGTCCTAATTTTACAATTGGAATTATTTTTCTTATACTTATTAACTAAAAAGATTTTATTTTATACATCATTACTAAAGCAAAACATGATCTAATTAGCAAAACAGAGTCGATGGCACCAGTCCAAAATATTTTATCTACAATATACAAGCGTAATGGTTTTTTGTAATAGAACTTACCCTCAACCTAGTAGAAGTGAGAATCTGTTTGCACGTGATCGGGTGTATGATGGCGAAGTACCTCTCCGTACATATAACGACGAGGATAAATATGGATGCGGTATAACTTAGTGAGTGCACAAATTGGTACATCTTGCAGAGAAAATCTCCAAATACCCAACTGAAACAGAAGAATCGTTAAAATTTCTTTTTTTTTTGTCAATTTCACACCGTATCCCTCATATAGCAGGGTAGGCAGAGGGAATGTAGTGTTAAGACACTCGGTTCTTCACTTTCCACCGAATTTTTAAAGCATTACGTGTTGAGTGGCTGGACTCCACGCCACGCTTTGCTCTGGTGTCACTATGCCAGAGCAAAGAGTAAAAATATTAAATTTCATTTCCTCGAGTGGGATCGAACCCACAACCTGTCGCGCTTACAGTCACACGTTTGTGCCTTTGCGACACTATTGGATTAGACAAAAAAGTTGTGGGGATTTGTTTGTTATTTTGTTAGGTACTTATTAACTTGTTTTATATCTATTGCAAAAATTGTTAAATACTTCAGCTTAAGATTACGTTTCTTTTATGTAAGTAGGTACTTTTTAAATTAAAATAATTTCAAACGTTATCAATGAATAAAATGCTTTATATATTGTAGAATCCTTTTAATGCTAATTTTCTTATGATAAAGCCTAGTTTTTTTTATATTCATCGTGATTATCTTTCAGTATATTTGGCGCATTTCCCGCTTAGTTTCTATGCACAATTACATTTGAAGCCGCTAGAACACATTCGCTAGTTTTAAATGGCGGTTTGAGGTGCCTATAAAATAAATTTCAACTCTGCAGTATTATTTTAGTAAGTCGTGACATTTTGCTGCGGCAAACTAACTACTCCACTACTTTTTTGTATATACGTAATGGTAATATGGGGATAATCAAAATGATATTAGTACATATAGAGCCGTTGTTATATTATGTGTATTTGTGTATACAAAACCTTTAAATCGCAGTTTATATTATTTATAATGAATGAACCAAGAATATCGTATATTAATATGGAATGAATAGTCCCCAAAATTAATATTTTATTCTTAGTGACTAAAATTACATAGATACAAGTATGTACTCAGTATAAATAAAGAATTAAAAAAATGAAGTTCACGCTGTATCCCGCACACAGCTGGGTAGGTAGAGCGAACCTAGCGATAAGACACTCTGTTCCCCACTTTCCGGCAAGTTCTGGAGGCATTGCGTGATGTGTGGCGGAACTCAACGCCTTGCTTTGCCTCGAATCCAGAGCCATGAAATGTATGAGTAATTTTCCTGGAGTGAGGATTGAACTCACAACCAGTCGATTTTACAGTCACACTTTGTGCCCCTGCGCCACGACTGGACTCTAAAGGAAACGTGAATAAAGAGCTACCAGATATATGTAAATAATGTATTATAAAACTCTTCGTTTAGTTAGCTAGTTCATACATATTCAGTAAAATTTAATTTGGACAACCAAGAAATATAAAGTTAAAGTGGAAATATGCCAAATTAGTCATGTTTTACTATGTGACTATATCGCTGTAGGTATTTCGCATGTGTATAATTAAATCTTATAAGCACTATCCAATGCTTTATATAAGATATTAAACTATATGCGCTAAAAGTGTCATTAATATTATATCACATATTAAAATTTTTACAAAAGTGTACCACCGACACACTTGCTTCTATTCCAATGTTTCAGATGCCACTGGATCGTTCAATATCATAGCCATCGGTGCGCTATAAGATTGTGTTTCCCTATATGTTTACTCAATATTCCTTACATTATTCTTGGCTAAGTTATTTAAATCGGAACAACTTACCTCAATAACCTGTAGCCCTGCTCTCCCCTACTATACGAAGAATCTGTCGTACTAAATTACGTTACGTTTTATACGCAAAAAGAGATTGTTATTTTATGGGCAATTTAATTTCAAAAGAGTATTTATTTTTTTATAGCAGAATATATAAGTAAAACCTTTACTCTACCTACTGTATTTTAATTTCACGCATTTACCTACATTTTTATTATATACAGAGGATAAATTCCTAGGTATTTCACCTAGACCTAAGCCTAAACTGGGAAATTCATTATTAAACTCTATCCAGAAAATAAGGGTATTTAAAAAAACAAGAAATGGGCAAGCGCGAATCGGGGGCGAATCGCCCACTGAGGGTTCCGTACAAAAATTGGACTATGTACGTACGTACTGATATTCAAGCTTAGCTTAGCCCTTTCATCTAATACCTCATTTGAACTAGCGGCTTTAATACCAAATTTTGCCTTCCTTTTAAGGCTATTATTTTATAGGATTTAACCACAAATGTATATTATTCAGATTTTTTAATTTTGATTCACTTTATACTGTCAAAATAGATAAATAATTTTTGTGGGATATAAAAGACCATATATTTTTTTTAAGTAAATGTAGAATTTTTTTTTCAGAAACTCACGGAGCCGTAGATCTGAGTATATGGTACACCGTACCGTACTGTAGATCGATATCGCTAAAAAATCCTGAGATAAAGGCTCGTCACAGACAAAGAAACAGACGGACAACAAAATGAACTTACAAAGGTTTCTTCTCTCATTAAAAGCCAAAAACAGGTAGAATTTAAGCCCATAACCGCCATCAAATTAGTTTTTTAACATTAAATGTGACTACAATAGAGGGACATTATTACGATATGTATCGACATAGACAATATCTATACATATCACTGAAATAATTAATTACACTAATTACAAATTCTGTTTCAACTACAAAGTGCTGTGTAATTAAATGCGACTAAGAAATTTTCATCTGTAATTTAATTTCACATCAGTATGGTTCTTTGTTTATATTACTTTGTTATGTTTACCTACCTACAAAGTTCAGTCAATGAGGATGAATTTGGAAAGGAGGAAAGGAAGTTGAAAATAGATTAATCCAATCTTATATACTATAAAATTGGAAGAGTTTTCCATACTCTTTATAAAATATTTGCTTGTATTATATTATTATATCATGTACACCTTATATATTTTCGCAGTATTTTCTTATAAGCTCCTACATGTACATAAAAAAAATTGTCCGAAAGTTATAAGGTAAACTTTAGAGAATAAATATCAAATTAAAATCGTACTATTACTAAAATATACGTGTCAAATGTAAATACATTAAAAAGTCTGTATTGATAATATTAACTCACTATAATGTTATCTAACTTACCTTGGTATGAGGTATATCGTTAAATTTTGAAAAACGCAAAAAACTCCAACGCAGAGATCGGCCACAGCCAAATTTGCCAAGAAGAAATTAGTTATAGAACGAAGTCGTCTTGACAATGTCACCACAAGGATCACAAGGAGATTTCCTGAAAATAAATTGATTTATTATTCTATGGAAATATTAGATAAAATTACTAATATTTAATTAATGCAGTTAAACTTAATGCCGTTTTAATGACAATTTTTTTGGTGAGAAAAATATTTATTACTATAGTTTTAGTTATTCAAATTATACTATATTGTTAACTATATTGTTGCTATCAGCTTTACGCTGTATCCCGCACACTGCAGGGTAGGCAGAGGGAGGTAAGACCCTCCGTTTCCCACTTTCTGCCGAATTCTGGAAGCATTGCGTGTTGTGTGGCAGAACTCAACGCCGCACTTGTCCTCGACACCAGAACGAAGAAATGGAAATATAAATTTAAGTAAATTTTTCATTTCCTTGAGTGGGGATCGAACCCACAACCAGTCGGTTTTACAGTCACACTTTGTACCTCTGCGCCACGACTGGCCTTATTTATTTTATTTATTATTTTATATTGTTGCTATATTGTAAGAATGACCTTCGTTCTTCGTTAATCGGTATGATGTGGTGATCATTGATATTGGATCACGATTAATCGTAACTTGTTAACCTAATAAATTTAGGTTCTCGGTTTACGGGACTAGTTGATGATAGCTCTATTAATTGCTTCTTTGAGATCATAATAATCAAACCTTATAAATATATTTCCCAAGGCAACTTTTAGTATCTTTACACATATGAAATTATATAAAAAAATAAATTATACAGCTTGTGATGTCAATTGGTTTGGGGGAATCTTGCAACTCAATTTTGAAACCGATATCTTCACCCGATTGAGCTGAAATTTTATTTACAGGTTTATTTAATATGACAATGCATGCTGGTTGTGTGTCGTCATTCTAAATCCAACATCCAACACCCAAGATGGAAAAACGGATTATTTTTTTCAATGCATTCCTACAATATAACCCATACATATTCAAATGAAAGGTATTGCTGAGAATATCTCAAATAATAATGTGGCGTCATTCTAAATCTAAAATGGCGGAAAGCCCAAGATGGTGGACTAAGTTTTTTCCTGGATGCCAAATGAAAAGGTTTGTTGAAGTAATCTAAAAAAAAGTGCCATCACTCTATATCCAATATGTCCTTTCTGAGGATACAAATGCAAGTTAACTCGAACAATTCAATCTCAATAATATGTATAACGTATTATTAAGGTTGAATTGTTCGAGTCTGTAGCGTCGCTTGATTAACTTTGACTTGTGTAATTTAGCGGGACAGCCGTCATCCCTTCACCCCAAGAATGTGTAATATTCAGCAAAATATAGTCACAACCCGGCACTGGAGAACGAAAAACGCTGCCAATTAAATTATGTTAGACTTGTACAGTACAAAAAATGCAGGGTAGTACTATCAACCATGCTTGGCTTATTCTCGAAGTTTTTCGGTGCTGACCAAGCGTACATGGCCGTAAGTACGGTAAAATCATTGGAAGATTTAATTTATTTAACAAATTCAATATTTCAAATTAAGCAGCAGACGACTTTGCAACAATGATGAGTTCAACGAAATGAGCAGACTGAGAAAAATCTACCCAGCAGTCAAAAAAAATTTAAAAAAAAGCTTAACTTTTTTAAATGAGCTGAAAAGTATAACAAATTTTTCCTTTGAAACTATCAACTTTACAATTACTATAAATACGCTGCAACCATATACTCGTATTAGAATATGGACGTAATTCAAGATAAAGCGGGCGAAGCCACGAGCAGGTGGCCAGTGTAGTAATATAGGCAATAGAAACAAACTAAGACTCGTATATTATGTAGGCGTTGCTATACTGAGTACAGTATCATTAGCCCTATAACGACCACAGTAAATTCGATACTCTTATCAGATACGTTTTCCTTTAGAGATATTATCTCCAAATAGATTTAGTTTTGGTTCTTAGATTTAATTAATAAATAACTCTTAAGACAAAAAAAATATATTTAAAATTCCCCTACACCTGGTATTTAAAAATAGGTGGAACGCGAAATATGTCATAAAATGTCATATATCGTGCAAGGATTGTTGTGAACACATATTTTGGTAGTTCAAATAAATAATCTTATAAATTATGTAGTGTTAGAAACGTTCGCTTGAGAAATTATTGATATCTTTTTTAACAATTTCAAAATGATATTGCACACTTTAAAAAGAAAAATACTTATTAAGCCGTACATTCTCAGATGGCTTAGTTGGTCAGAGCGCTTGGACGGTTTCTAAAGAGGCGCGGATTCAAATCCTGCAACGTTCAAATTTTTATACGTTTTTTTAATAAGTATTATTGATCTTTTGTCATGGGGTTTTTGGTTTTTTGTTAAAATACCGATATCAATACGACTCGACCGAGCATTGAAATTCATGTAAACAGCTGATTTGTGACAAGATCAGAGCGTCGTTTAGCGTTCATCATAAGACTAATGATATTTGCATTGCATCATATCGCAGTCGTAATATTTTTATCTATTTTTATCTTTATTAAATTCCGTAAATTAATTTTGTATCGTGTATTGGCTTTAGGTAATACCGATTCGCTAATAAAGCCTGGGCTTTCGCTGAAGTGATAGGATATGATAACTTGTTAGTTATCTGTGACATTAACGATTGTTGTAGTTTTATAAAATTGGTTTTGTACTCTATATTTTTTTCCAAATTTAAAATTTTCACGAATTTATATACCTTCGCTTTACTAAGCTTGCATATAAAAGGGTATATAATTTTTTTTTAATTATTAAACTGATATCTGAATCCTGTTAATTATAACTAGTTAGATATATTTAAATACTATTCCAGCTAAGTTCTAATAGCTACCCAGTTGCACAATTGATAGTTAATTCTAATTAATACGAAAAACACCATTAAAAGAAACAAACATGGAATGTTTTTAAGAGCAACTTATTTTCAATTATTGTTATTAAGCCTTGGCCTTAAGACTCTTTCTACCTTTTAAACAAGAATGTTACTATAAATAAAGTCAAATACTTTCTATTTTATGTATAGAATGTTGAAGAAAATTATTCAATTGGAATAAAATGCCGTAAGCCGTGCCGGAATCCCAAACTATCGTTGCGAAAAATTTATCGAAGATCATTTGAAGAGTATCAAAGCGTATAAATTGAACAACCAAAAAATATTCACTAAATAATAAAATATTTAATAAAGAAGAATTGGATTGTTCTTTAAGGGAACTTATTAATAACATTTACTTTTTATACGATGAACAAAATGTAATCTTTTGATTTGTAAGTAATTAGTAGGAGAGATAAAAAAGTATTTAAGTTTTAAAGTCCTTTGAGGCCAACGACATACTTATAAAAAAAGTATTTGGTACAATAATATAAATTTAGTGGCCAATGTCATACTTATGACTAAAAAAATTTATATGCCTTTTAAGGGCAACGTGGCACAGTGCCTGGCGGTAAACGTGAAGGTTTGTGGATTCAATTCTCACTCGGAAAAATGTATTATCTTCGTTACCTCGCTCTAGTAACAAGAGAAAGCGTGGCGATGAGTTTCGCCACTTAACACGTTATTACTGCCCACCCTGCTTTTGGGGCATACAGTGTAAAAAATATCCCTTTTAACATTTTCTAATGATTTTCTATTGTACTTTTCTTAGGTAGAGGGAATCTGGGAACCTAGTGTTGAGACATTTCGTTCCCCACTTTTCGCCGAATTCTGGAGGCATTGCGTGTTGAGTGGCGGACCTCAACGCAACGGTACTTATATATAAAATTATCTTACATTTTTTTAAACATTTTAAAGTGTTATTCCACACTAAGGAAGGAAAAACATTTTACGTTTTTATATTATACACCAGGACGTGTATCTTATATAGTAAAGGATTATTATTATTCAAATAGTTTAAATACAATAAAATATTTAATTTAAAATTATAAAAATTCTTAAAACAAAATTTCATGCCAAAAATTCCATACCGTACTGGAAAAGAGCTAAACTCTTCAAACGGCTACCGCCGACTGATTTTTACCAAACATAAGAACCACCGCAAAGAAACTGGTTTTAGAATGAAAATAACCGAATCGAAATCGGTCTATCCGTTTGAGAGCTACGATGCCACAGACACCGACCGATGGTACCGCAGTGGGGAGTCAGAGAGAGCGCAATGGGTGTTAATTTTATACCTTTTATACGTAATATTTTTATTTTAAGCGCCATTAGGCGATATGTGATAAGAGTAGTGAACTCACGAGTAGTACGATGAGTAAGGTGAAAAAAATATTTTTTTCTACATTCATTGTATTATACATTCTTTATAAAAATACGTGGAGTGTGACTGTAAAACCGACTGGTTGAATTCGGCCACTCAACACGCAATGCCTCCAGAATTCGGCAGAAAGTGGGGAACGGAATGTCTTAACGCTAGGTTCCCTCTGCCTACCCTGATGTGTGCGGAATACAGCGTGAAGGTGATTTTTTTCCTAAATACGTACATATAGTAAAGTACTTTAATTAATGTATCCCAATAAATAATGAAAAATTATAGCGATCAGAAAAAAAAGATTTTAATTAAGTTTATCGAGTGCCAACTTTTGTCTTAAAGCCGTCAATTTCACAATCTCGCCGAAATATTGGCAAATATACAATGCACAATAAATTGTGGACGACATCATTTGTTTCGCATACCTAGTGCAGTGGTAATGACATTCGAGTTCGGCAAGCTGATTTATCATATATGTCACTTTAGACAAATGTCATCATGGTTTAGTGAAAGCATTTTATTGGAAATTTAGGATAATCTAAATAAGCTGTTTGACATAACAGCTACATTACGGTTCTCACTCGGGGATATGTTTAATATTTTCATTTCTTCACCCTGGTGTTGAGACAAAGCGCAGCGTTGAGTTCCGCCACTGGACAAGCAGTGCCTCCACAATTCAGCGAAAAATGGATAACGGAGTGTAGAACTAGACAACACTAGATTATTTTTGCCTACCCTGCTGTGTGCAGGATACAGTGTGGTGCAAAAACAACAAACATTATACGGTAGCCTGTCAAACTAAGTTTAAGCCAAGAAAATCGGCGACAACGCAGCCGCCTGTAATATTATTACACGAACCATTTGGAACCTCTTCTAAACTCTTAATAATAAATCTATTTAACACAAGTCAGCTATACAAATTTCTATTTTGCACGCCTCGAAATAGTATTTTATAATAATTTTAGTCTGTCGACAGAAAATGGAGCACTATATTCGACCATCCTGCACGCGGTTCCTAGTATCGGAATCAATGACGGCTATCTAAATACCTATATATTTATACTTTTTACGAAAATTGCGCGCGACGGAAGGAGGAGTGTGCGGAACGCGGAGGAGAAGTGCAGAACGCTAATATTTTTCAATAATAATGCTTATAAAGTACATTAAATCAATAAATACAACATTACACCCTTTATTAGACATTATTATCATTATTAGACAATATTTACACTTTTATGTTTATAAAGTGGCATACACGTTTCTATGGCAACGCCAACACGTTTTATTATACGCGTCAATTGGTTCTCTAGTTGATATTTGTTATGCTATTTTATTCATACAATATGCTCGATGTATCGTAGCCCCATAAAAATATCGCCTCAACTACCTCCTATCACTATTCTGATACTTCATTTTTTTTTATTTTTGATATTAATGCATTGAATTTTTTAAATTGATTATTTGAGGCCAGTCGTGGCGCAACGGCACAAAGTGTGACTGTAAAACCGATTGGTTGTAGCCGTACTATTATAAAAAATTTGAAACACTTTTATGTTTTGGTAATAATAGTTAATATCTATAGATTCTAATGATTATTAGTTACATAATTTAAGTATAGAGAAAAACTGAGAAAATATAACATCATTATTTTCTTTCTCTTTTTAAATATAACATTATTAATTTCAATTATAAATCAGCTTCACGCTGTATCCCGCACACTGCAGAGTAGGCAGAGGGAACCTAGTGTTAAGACACTCCGTTCCCCACTTTCTGCCGTATTCTGGAGGCATTTCGTAATTTGAGTTGAGTAGCAGAACTCAATGCCGCGCTTTACCTCGACACCAGAACGAAGAAATGGAAATATAAATTTAAGCAAATATTCCATCTCCTCGAATGGGGATCGAACCCACAACCAGTCGGTTTTACAGTCACACTTTGTGCCCCAGCGCCACGACTGGCCTCAATTATAAAGTTTACGTCGAATATTATAAACACGGTAGAAGTGTTGGCCAACTTACCGAAAAAACAGCAACAGAACACAATCGTGTAAAGCGTGATAAATATAGCCCTCACATCTGTTCTGTCAAATATAAACTCCTCGTCTTCCATAGAGTATTGGCTTTCATTTTTCCTTGATATGTATGTGGTGTTATCGACATGGCCTCCGTCTGTTTCGTTGCCGGCCGACGCTGCGGTGTGGAGAATATACTCATAATTTGATTCAACGGACAAGTCCACACGGTACATAATTTCGTCACTTCTCTTATATCTTCAATAGCATTTTGAATATTGACTTCCCCATCTATAACATGAAATATTTACCATAAGATATTTTTTAGGAATGTTAAAAGCTTAATAGAAACAGGCGCAGGGGCACAAACGTGCGACTGTCATTGCGAAAGGTTGTGGGTTCGATTCCCATGTGAGGTTTTTTTTTTATTTTTCAATTATTTTCTGTGGTAACGAGGCAAGGTGCGGCGTTAAGTTCCGTCACTCAATACGCAATGTCTCCGGAATTCGGTGGAAAGTAGGAACCGGGAGTGTCTTAATGGGAAGAAGTCTCTTAACACTAGATTTCCAGATTCCCTCTGCCTACCCTGCTATGTGCAAGATACAGTGAGAAGCTAGAAATAAAAAAATAAAAAAGTTCAGTATTTTTATTTAATTTTAGATAAGTATAATGGAGAAAGTAACAGATTCTGAATTTATTCCTATTTTCTATTAACCAAACATGTGCTACCCACCATCAATCATTGTCAAAAAAATGTATTTATTTTATCATGATACAAAAGAAAGTATGAAAATATTTCAATAGTTTTGTATAAAATCCCTGAGAATTATTTATAGAAATATATAATCCAGACCATCTAATTTTATTTCTTTCTCTAAAAGTCATATAATATATATAATAAGTAGGTAAAGGCAACTTGCAGTTGGAACTTACAGTTTCATATTAGAAATGTTATTAATTACAAAATAAGTGATATTTTTCATATGTCATTTACCTGTTAACCTCAATGATATACATAGTGAAACAAGTTTTATTATTATTCTTTTCTTTTTTTTCAGCTTTACGCTATTCCGCACACAGCAGTGTAGGCAGAGGAAACCTAGTTTTAAGACACTCCGTTCTCCACTTTCTACCGAATTCTGAAGGCATTGTGTGTTGAGTGGCAGAACTCAACGCCGCGCTTTGCCTCGACACCAGAGCGAAGAAATGGAAATATACATTTAAATAAATATTTCATCTCCTCGAGTGGGGATCGAACCCACAACCAGTCGGTTTTACAGTCACACTTTGCGCCCCTGCGCCACGACTGGCCTTAAAAAGTTTTATAATACATATAGTATAACATTAAGCTAGTCGTCTAATGACAAGTTTTACTTAACTACATAGACCGATATGGAAGCGTCGTTTTTAGTCAGTTATCTACTACATATTTGGCAAAAGAAAAAAAAGTTGTGGGTCGATCCTCACTCAGGGGAAATGATTATAAATTTAAGTTATATTAATTTTCCTGCTCTGGTAGATAAGGCGCGGCGTTGAGTTTCGCCATGATGTCTCGAAAATTAGGTACAAAGTGGTTAACGGAGTGTCTCAACACTAGGTTGTTTTTTGTGTATCGTATTATATGTCGATAAAGATATGATAGTGTAAAAAATATATTTATATAGTAAGTAATTTCTTTTATAATTCGATTACATGCTTACATTGCATTTTTAGCACCCTTCTATTAAAAATCGTAACAAATTCTTTTGTCAAAAGAAGAATTTCAACATAACTATGGCAAACTAATAAGTTCCTGAATTTAAACGACAAATTGGTGAGATGACTAGCGAAGTGTAGTTTATAGTTTTGATATGCAAAGTTATAGGCTACATTTGTTAGGCCGTAGTAAGAGAATTGTCAAATAAATTACCATTCAACGGAACTCTTTTGAACAGGAAGCAAGTACGTAGAAACAATAGTTTTGTATTATGCAGATAAAAATATTTTTTTTTAGCTTCCGCCGAATTAGCACAAGCGAGTGACTGCAACATGACGGTTGTGGGTTCGATCCCTACGCCAAGGGAATGAATTATTATTTATTAGTATTTTTATTTTTTCACCCTGGTACCAAGGCGCGGCTTTGAGTTCCGCCACTCCACAAGCAAAACTACGCAGAAAGTGGGAAACGGAGTGTCTGAACACTGATTTCCCTTAGCCTACCGTGTTCAATGCGGAATACAGCGTAAAGCTGAAAAAAATAATAATAACCATCATATCTAAGTGATCATTCACAATATAAGAATATAATATGATTAACCATGACTATTTTACGCTAAATTTTATTAATCAAATGCATTAATTAAATATTTGTAATTCCTTTTTGCGGTAGGTGATATCTATTGTGAGATTGTTGAGCATTGTAGTATTATTATAAATAAGTATAAGGTATTCTTTACGTTTTCAAATTTTAGCACCCAATAAAAAAACTACGATATTCAGGGGACTTCATGTTATATAATTAAATGATGCATACATCAGAGAAAAAAAAAATACCAACAGTCGGTCGAAAAACACGCTAAATATATATTTTTTTCAAGCATTTTATTGCCCACATATGGGTTTTAGATATTTTTTTAAATGGCCCATATCACGAAAACGATAAAATTTAAGAGGCGTATAAATAGTAGCGTAAAAACAGTAGGAAATTACCTCCTCTATCATCTATATCAGTTTGTATAGCTATCTGTATCTACCTACCAACCATCCTGTATAGTCTTATTCCCATTTTATAGATTTTTAAATAATTTAAAGAATATCGATATTCTTAACTTCTTTCACCCTTAGAAAGCTTAT
>JAATLQ010032838.1:0-15617 GCA_013421005.1 Heliconius erato x Heliconius himera
TCATCGTCTAAAGGTCGTCGGACTAGGGTATTGCAGTGTCCATTGGCTATCCCACAATTCACACAGCGATTCATATCCATAGCGTGGCGGTCGTAAGATCCAAAAGATTTCAGAGTCCAGTGGGGAAGCGAGGGTCGTACAAAGTAGGCAGAGTCAAAATCCGAGAAAAACAAAACAGTAGTCGTTGAAAATATCAAACAAACGGGAAAACATTCAAAACGTCGATGCGTTATGACACGGACGTAATGACAGAAGCAAATGTTTTTTTTAATGTTTTTTATTTAATGGCCTGATTTTGCGATGACAAACAGAAGCAAAAATGCAAAAAATCATTAGACAAGGTGTGATTGTCAATCAGCTGTCACATCTCTGACTTAAAATATGATTGATTTTAATCGATTAAGGATCTAAATCTTATTTTTTTCATTTTTCTCCACTTCCAGATTGTAAATTAATTTATTATTTACTATTCTAAAAATAAAAAAAAATTGTAATTTTTTAGATCACATCTCAATTCTTTACGTGTTGGCCCAAAAGTTTCATTCTCCTTTCTAAACTTAGTTTAAGCTCTATTTGTTGACCATCCGACTTGTGCACAGTAGCTATGGCTCGTTCGATAGTTGCCAAATTTAAGGACTACTCATTGAGGAATAAAGTTTGGTCATCCAAGACAAAGTTAATGGTGCAATTATAGTTTGCAAGTATTGGTGGTACAAAGCACCGAGTTAAAATATAGCTGAATAGAATATGATCTCAAGCTTGACTTTACTACTCCTCGCCATTTCCACAAGTGATCCTAAAACCAGCTAATAGCCAGACCTTCGTTATTTTATAGTCTGAAAGTTTATGTAGGCGCACCTAACACTGGTAAGTACTATCGTGGAATATGATGTTTGAATAGTGGTACTTGACAGTTATAAGATAACTAGGTAGCTAAGATGCAAAAAATAGTACGTAACTTTCGTTAAATTATAAAGTTTTTATATTTACATGACAATGATATTATAAATGACGTTGCCAGACACTAAACATTATTATTATTATTATTAAACATGGTTGTAACCCCTTGCCAGACACCACTAAACTGATTACAGTGATTCACTAAAATTACAAGCGCTTATGAATCTAATACAATAAAATGTAAAAAATATTATTGGCTCCTAATTTGTCCGTAGGCGCTTATAGCTTATAGAGTTTGGAGGTGTCTGGCAGGGAAAGGCGCTAAACTATAACAATAATAATTGATCTTAGTAAACCCAAGTAACCTTATAAATAATAAGATTTGGGTGTGAGGGATTTCTTACTAGGATAAGGACATGACCACTATAGTGAATGTGACCACTGCCTTCCTATCTTTTAAAGCCATTTTTAAATTGTATTCCATAAAACGTTTTATCGTAGCCCCCTTCGCGTTCCGAAGTAACATTTTGACTGCTCTTTGCCTTCGCTAAATATAGTACGTGCAGCTGTTGGTATGCGGAGCTATTGCTACGACTGCAAGCGAAATCTATTATGCAGTTGCAGCCTAACCGGTTTAATGTTTACCATTACAACGGTCGCGCTGTTCAGACCCTGAGCCTCTTCGGTTGTCAGCACCTTCGAGCCTGCTTCTCCTCCCCATCCATGGCCGATAAGGTATTCTTTCTCCTCCTGGGTAAATGTGAGGTATGCGGTGTCATCTTGATATCCTTCTTTTTTATAGTTGAAACTTCCACCGACTTCTTTGTGAACTCCTCCAGTGCCACCGCCTGTCTATCATCCGCCAGAAATTTCCTCCTGCCAAATGTACTCCCTAAAATTGTATGAAAGCCACTGCACGTGACCCTTGCAGCTAAATGTTTTGTCTCTGACTGTAGACTTTTTGCTTTGTCTTCTGCGGTCATTCGTTGAAGGCGTTCTGAGCCACTTTCGGTGGTTAAAAGGATGTTTGTTAAGGGTCTGCTTGGGTGCTGGAGTGTGCAGGTAACTAAGTTCTTCACCTCTGTCCTCGTACTCTATGACGTCATTTTGTTTTGAGGCATTCATGCAATGCTCTGTTATAATCAATCATCATGGCATATACGCTTATTTTTTATGGGCCGTGTTCAGGTGTCTCATCCAGTTTATTGAATAGCTCACAAGGCCGCGAATGGCGTTCTTTTCATATGACTTGAGCAGTATATCACTTTGTTTTTCGATTTCACGATTCGCAATATCACCAACCATCCTTGTGAGTAACACTTTAGAGATTTTGTGTCTCATTGCAATTTTCTTAGTACTACTATTCAACAGACTAGCCAGACAAGGCGAAACCGTGATATATTTGTGATTTCTAGGCTTGCATAGGCATAAGCTTCTTATACCTATTATGTGCTGGCCGATTAGAGAGTATATTATTATTAAATTTTGTATATATTTATTTATTTTTTATAAATATTATTAATTTTATTTTTTATAGATTTTTATACATATATTTTGCGTATTATTTGTATTATTAATTTGTAATGATATCTGATTGCGGTTACTGTTTCTTTATCTATGTCGTCATTGGACTCATCAAGTACAGCTAGTTTCATCAGTACATCAACTTCTCCTAAGAGTCGCCGTTGTTTCTTGTTTCTTATATTCTCTGAAAAACTTTAATGTTCTTCTTATCAATATTTATCCTGTTCATTACCTGATATGCTTGCACCATTAGACTCCCGTAACAACCATGCCGTCCTAGTATCTCTAACTTGGTTAAAGTTCTGTTTGCAATAACTAGGTTGATAAAAATGGAGCTGATGTTAATAATTTTAATAATAATTTAATACAGTAATTATGCGATAATCGACTAAATAAGTACTCTTAGTTATAAGTACTAGAACTGATATGTTTAAATTAAAAAATAATTAAGAATGGTCCATTCCATCATACCCTTCGGAGAGTTCTCATGCTTACCTTTTCATCTTCCTCCAGTATCTTTGATACTGCGTTTTGGAAGGTCAACTGAGGTCTCCCTATACCTCTCTTACCGCTCACTTTTCGATCATAAAATCGTTTGGCTGTAGTGTAACAGCTTCGCGTACCAACACTGTATTATGTACGGCCAAACGTGCAGCTGTGCCGACGTTTCGACGTCTCGTCGAGACATCGTTAACCCTATTACCTGCAGGAATACGCATTACGGTATCCATCTCGCATCTTTCATCTCTACTGAATATACTCACTTCTCACTTGATTCACTTGTTCCAATCCTAGAACGTCTCTGACACTCTCCCGAAACTCCTCGAGTTCGTCTATTAGAACTAAGGATACTGGTGCACAGGCCACTAACAAGAATACGCTTTATCTCCAGCTTAAAGCGACCAAAGCAGTCTAGGGTTGATTTACTTGTATTCTACCGCTGCACTTAACAACCGAGAGAATAATAACACACTTATACATTGACAGCCCCGCTCGCTCTCTGGTAACACGGCCCAGAAAGCGTCTTCCATCCTTCTTCTCGCAGTCCACGTAGCTATTTGTAGCTCCGTCCGCCACCTCCGCCGCTCCTGGCGTGGCGTATTGGGTAACAGTCACTTAACTCTTTAGCGATGAAGATGATGATGATGAATCAAACTATTTGAAAATGTTTCTTAATGTCATTTAATCGTAGTTATTATAAGTAAAATGTTACTATTAGGTATTATTTTTATATTTTTTGAGATTTACTCCTCCACTTCCAAGAATTCTTGAACTTTCTGATTAAAATCATCAGCGTATTTCATATGAATGTCGTGTTTGCCTTGTGGGTATAAGAAGTACCTGAAATTAAAAGAATGCAAAGTGCCATTAGTTACTAAGAAAAGATACTAAGGCATAATAAAAATTAAAAAAGACAATATGAGACAGAAAACGGTGTCTGCTCGAATAAGTACAGATATGGTAAGATCGCGTGGAAATACATTTTATAAATAGTTCACTTCGACATCAAGAGCTTTTTTTCACTATTTTCTTTATTATTTCGTAAAAATCCACATCAAGATATAGTTAGCGTAAAAAGATATAGTGTCAAGACACTATATCTTATCTGGCGAAGCGAAGCAATAACAGTTACTCCATTTGTGATAAGAAATCATTCTCCGTTCATTCGTTCCTGGATGGACAAGTGTATCCTTTATCAGAAGGATCCTTTATGAATAATTCACAATCCAAACTATCATTTGAAGACATTAATTTAGGAGACCGTTGTGACGCAAGCGAATAAGAGCGCGACTGGAAACGCGACGGTCGTAGATTCGGAATGGAAGTATCCTAATGAGGAACGGAGTATCTTGAAAGGTATTGGTTTAGTCAAAGGAGAAGGCTAGCGAACGCATACTACAAGAATCAAAAATGATACTTACTTAGAGTTCTTGATATGGTAGCATAAAAATGGGAAATGTACTCGATGAACAAGTTTATCCTTCTGCCCAGACAATATGAATGTAGGGCATGTTATATTTTTTAATTGATCACTACATATATCAGGTTCTGGTTCCATAATATCCACCATATTGTCTACCCATTTTTTCCAAAATTGACGAAATCCTTCCTCGCCATATGTCTCGATCATAGTTTTTTTAATTTGGTCTCCCCATGTAGTAACATCTTTTATTTCTAAAAAAATCTATAATTAGCATCATACAACTTGTACTATATACTTAATAGTACTTGCTGTTCTTAGTTATCAATTTTTATGATGAAGTGATTAGGTAGAGGCCAATCGTGGTGCAGGAGCACAAAGTGTGACTGTAAAATTGACTGGTTTTAGATTCGATCCCCACACGAGGAAATTAAATATTTACTTACATTTATATTGACATTTCTTCGCTCTGGTCTCGAGGTAAAGCGTGGCGTTGAGTTCTGCCACTCAACACGCAATGCCTCCAGAATATGGCAGAAAGTGGGGAACGGAATATCTTAACACTAGGTTCCCTCTGCCTACCCTGCTGAGTGCAGGGTACAGCGAAGCTGAAGTGATTAGGTATTTCGCATAATAGAGATTGAAAAAAATAATTAATTAATGGTTATAAAAAAAATTGATTCATAGGATATGTACATATGTATGTAGGTAAATATTCTATTAATCCGAAAAAAAAATTAATCAAAAACTCATTCCTCATCCTTCTTTGATCTTCCCAACATGTGCTTTTTTAATATATTTACTTAATTTATATTAAACGTAAGAAGACGCACGTCTATAACTGTCAATGTCGTCTCGGTGTAAAAAGGAATTGGTGCACCAAATCACTAATTTTTTCACTTCATCCGGATGTTGAGCGGCGAGGAGCATGCTGGCCCCGCCGCCTGCACTCCACCCCATAACAGAATACTTAGGTATGTTTAAATACTGAAAAGCAATAGTAAAAGATTGTTGATAATTGATTAAAAATAACAGCGGCCCCAGGGTGCTGCCTTGTGGCACCCCGTATTCACAGGGCAGGTTGTCACTGAATTGACCTAAAACTCGTACGCACTGCACGCGATCGGTCAGGTAGTTATTAAACCACTGCTTTGTTATACCACGAATACCAATATCATCTAAAATAGAAATAAGTTTGGGAACTGGTACAGTGTCAAACGCTTTTTTAAAATCGAGAAATACTCCGAGACATTTATCTCCTTTATCTAGGTGAGATGTAACAGTGGTGGTTAGCTTGAGCACCGCGTCCTCTGTCGAGTGATTAGGTCTAAACCAATACTGATTGGGAGCCAGTATTTGGTGTTTATCTAAAAATGTCAAAAGTCTTTTGTGTACAATTTTTTCTAGAATTTTAGAAAGCGTTGATAATAATGAAATGGGTCTATAGTTCGAAGGAATAAAATCATCTTCACTTTTAAAGATAGGAATGACCACTGCTTGTTTAAATATGTCAGGAAATATTCCTGTCTCCATAGATAAATTACACAAATGAACAATAGGCTCAATTAATACCTCATGCAATGTTTTTACCGTTATTCCACTAATGTTATCATTACCTGAGGATCCTTTCTTTAGTGAGAATATAATTTTCTTAACTTCCTTACAATTAGTAGGAGACATAAACATTGAGTCGACAATATGTTGCTTTTTTTCAAATATAAATCTTTTATCGTCACAATACTCAGGCTGACTATAAATTTCGCTAGCCAAATCTCGACCAATGGACGTAAAGTAGTGATTAACATGATTCAACGAATTTTTTGGTGTATCTTTAATATTGATTAGTTCAGATGAGTTTTTTTAATTTTTTATATTGTAGCCGATTTCTTTAAGTATATTCCACAATTGCTTAGAGTTATTTGAATTAAGTTTTAGTTTGACTTGATAGTACTGTTTTTTCTGATATTTAATTATATAATTACATTTATTTCTATAATTAATAAACTGTCTTATAGGTTGTTCATTATAAGGTTCTTTTTTAATTTTCTTATACATTTTATTTCATTTATACGTATCGATTTTAAAATTCCTGTTGTTATCCAAGGTTTCAGAATTCGATGTTTCTTAGGAATAATTTTCTTAATTGTATTTTTAATTAAAATATTTTTTAAGTTATTTACTAAAAAGTATGCCGCCTCATTAGGGTCAGTAATCTTGAAATATTCTTTCCAATTCAATAATTTTAAAGAATCTTTAACTTTATCATAATCTATTTTTAAAGTTTCTTAAACCGCAGCTGACTTTGATTTTAATATGTTTTCGATTACTAACATAATAGGTGCGTGATCTGTGAATTCATCGAAGATAAAAGTATTCCAATTATATTTTGTTTTAATCATAAAGTGATCAATACACGTATATTTGTGGGTTGGTTTGTCATTACCTTGCTGAAGACCGTGTGACGCCATAAGATTTAAATAGTTGTCTGAATGATTTGTGTAAGTAGTTCCCTCTATAATATTAACATTAATATCACCTGTAAATATTATCTTTTTATATTTGAGATCGCGTAGTAATAAATTAATTGAATCAAAGTATTGTGAGGGGTTAGTGAAGCACGGAGGCCTATAGGAACAGATTAATGCAAGATCAAATTTGTTAATCTCTAAAGTTAAGCAGCTACCACCAGTTAGTTTAGGTTCTTTATATTTTACTTGAAAACTATCTTTGACATATATTATTATACCATCATTTTGATTGATACTTTTTTTGGTAGAAAACGACAAATAGTTGGGTATTGTAGGTATAATACTACTTTGGTTGATCCAGCATTCAGCCAGGACTAAAATATCACAGTTTGTTAATCCAAGAGAAGTTAAATATGCAATGAATGCATCAAAGTTTGCATTTACGCTTCTTATATTTATGGTTATAGTAAGTACGTAAGGACTGGTTGTTATAAATAATATTTTGTTTCTGCGATAGTTCCAAGGGATCAAGGGAGAATATTTTATCTAGTTTATTTAAATCTTTAATAATATTTTTAGTATAATCCATTTTATTGTATAAAAAATATGCATTAATACAAATAAAAAAATAATGTAGGTAGGAAGAGATTATTAAGAAAAGAAAAAAAAAATCACTCACCGCGGCGAACCTATCTGGTATTAAACGCAAATGCCAGTTGACGTGTGGTCCAAGGTAAAAATAAACATTATTAAAATTGTTTTTCGTAATTATACAATAGTGGTTATTTGTTAAAGATAAATAGTAATTTAAGAATTTGACTAAGTAAAGAACGAATATGTGTTTGTGAATAGTATATATATTTTTTCTTAAATATATTATAATATGTAGTATTCTTCCATCTTGATACTGATGTGGCGCGTGCCATCTGTCTTTCTCATAAATATTTTACCATTAGCTGTCCAGCAGTACTTTATACTGTTCTCTTTTGCAAATTTTCTAGATATAAAAAATAGTTTTTTTGTTTTTTGGTTTAGCAGTTCCGATATGTAAACAGGCATTTGATTAGTAGCACCAATAAGGGAGGCATTGAATTTCTTTCTGGGATTTCGCTTATTGTATTTTTTTACCTCGCTTAAAACTTGGTTTTTAGTAATGAAGGATGAAAAACGTACTATGATGGGACCATTATTGGTTTTGTTTTCAGTGCGGTAAATTTCTTTGGGTTCAAAAGCCTGTAATTCTATATTTAATGCCTTGCATGTAGCTTGTAGTATATTTTTTAGGTCGTCGGTTGTTTCCTTGTCCTTTTTCGGTAGATTTCTTATTTCTATGGCCGGTGAGTTTAAATTTCGTTCCAGATATCCAATTCTTTCTTCTTATTTTTGGATAATGACATTTTTTTCACAGGATTTTTTTTTCTAATACTTCAACCCTTGATATCATATATGAATTTGTATTTTTTGGTGACATAAAATTTTACTTTGAAATAAATTTTATTTTCTTTGTTTACATTTGCCCAAATGAATATACTATACTACTGCCTTCGAAGCACGTTCTAGAAATTAATTGATGACAATTCTAGACAGGCCGCCTTTTAGCAAATTATAGAGAGTATCCGGATCAGCTCGGTGCTAAGTTGAGGTAAATTATGATCAAGTTAAAACGTAGTCTTAAAATTAATAAGACATTTATGTGGATTTTTGTGATAGGCCTTATTTCATAGTGTATGAAAGACGGCCTATCATAAAAATCCACATAAATGTCTTATTAATTTTAAGTTTTGTTTGCTCGTGTATATTATGAAAATATTTAAGTGTAAAAGTGAAAACCGTTTTTATATAATTTTTGGTTATAATGGAAGATATATGGAAATATGATGACAAGGTAAGGTAAAGATTACTGTTGTACATGTTTAAAATCTTATTTCGTGAAATTATTTTATTAAATAACGTAAGTTGATATGTACCTTCATAAGTTCGTAAGCAATATTTGCATCCCTCTGGTAGCCTTTCTTAGTCAATATTCGCTCTGGAGGGACACTTTTTCCATATCCTTGAGGGTCGAATATTACAAGGCTAAATTTTTCTCTATTAAACCCATTTATTTGATACTGATAGTGCGACCTGATAGTACCCAAAGCGCCTGGTATCATTATCACATTGTGAGGGCCATGACCGACTTTTGTGTAATTTATATTGAATTTTCCTATTTTAATTTGTTGTTCCTGAAAATAATTAGTTGATTTTTTGACAATTATGTAGGTTTGGTTTCTTTTAATATGGCGTTCCGAGCATGCCAGTTGAGCACAAAATCACTTCGCCATGTCACGTTGAATGGAGAACAATTATGTATGTACATATTATACCTGCAGAATATTTAACTTTTAAGTTACTTGTGTTTTGCGGCGTTATATATTATGAATTGTAGTTTCCTTTGTGTGGACTATAAAACCCAAATTTTTGTTTTTCCCGTTCTCGTAGGAATTAAGAGAAATTCTGTATTACTTTCATTATTGCAAAAAAAAACAATTTTATTTTTATGCTGCATTAACTCAATGCAGTATAAAAGCAATATAGTTATTTTTGAGGCAACTGAATAATGATAGCATCAATATCCTTTTTAAAAAAATAATATCTCACATACCTTGAGAGCAGGAACAGCGGCGGTTGTTGTAGTTTTTACCATCTGACGTAGAGTATTTCCTATTGTCATTTTCTTCAAATTCTATTACTTATTTACTATTAATATTCTTCCAAACTCCACTCTTTCTGCAAATAAATCAAAATGAACATTGTTCAGATTGCATACTATTTTATTACATTTGTCTTCGTCAATTACCTCCTATATCTATTTATTAATGGCGTTAAAATGTTATTATTATTTGTCATTAATAAGTATTAAATAAGTTGTGTCTGCTTAAAGTGTTTTAGGGCTTAGTACCTATTAAGGACAAAAGGAATCATTATAAGATCGGTATGTTGTCCGTCTGTCTGTATGTCTAAAGAACCTTTATCTCAGGAATACTTGGAGATCGAGTTGAAATTCCAACCATATACTCAGATCTACAGCTTCATCATTTCCTGAAAAAAAAAACTTATTTCTACATTAACTTAAAAAAAAATATGATCGTTTATATTGCGAAAAAAAAAACACGTATTTTGACACTATAAAAGGAATCAAAATTAGTAGGGTATTTTCGGTTGACTAAGAATTATGAAATTTGGCAGCTAGAATCACAAGCAGTACTAGTTCAAAAAAATATCTGAAATCTTATACTTATATATATGTGGCTAAATTCTAAAAAGTAATAGCTTTAAGAGTTAGACAAAATTTGGTAGATATTAAAGTCGCTAGTTCAAGTGAGGTATCAAATGAAAAGTCTCGGGCTAGTTAAGCTTGAATATCAGAAAAAGCTTGAGATCTCTAATTTTTATACGGAACCATTCATCATTTGGCAAGAAATAATACTATTAATTAAATATTTTCATCGTTTTTAAAGTATTTTTAAACACTTACTTACTAAGTGTCTAACTGACTATCTTAACACCCAAGTGATAAAATGAACTTAACCTTATTTACCAATAACATTAATAGTAAATGTATGCATTACCTAATGTCAGCTTTATGCTGTATCCCGCACAGCGGAATAGGCAAAGGGAAGTTAGTGTTAAGACAGTCCCTTTTTACTTTTCTAGAGAAAATTCTTATTACCAGAAAAAATATCTAACTAATTTAAATGAACAAAATAATTAGTTAACGTAACCAAAGTAAAATATTAATAAAAAAAATTACACAAAACCAGCTACATTATCTATATTATCAAAGTAAAATAGATATTTAAAAATATTAAAATTAAATGTGTTGTGCTATGTTTTTGCAAGTGCGTGTGGTTATTTACATAATACTCAAATACAATAAAAAATAATTTTATATTTTTTGTCTCTGTCTGTCTGTCTTTCTATTTCCCCGAGCCAACGTCCAGAACAACTGAACTGATTTTTATTAAACTTTCAGTGATCGATTTTACTGATTTACCCGGGAAAAAACTTTTTACACGTTTTTCTTGCGCGCGTACATAGGTACTATATGAAATAACTAAACTCCTTTCTACACTAAATTCGATATTTTTTTATTTGATACTCAAATAAAATTCCAAAAAATTAAAACTACGATTTATTAAGTGTATAACAACGATATAGATAACCTAACTGAAATAACCGACCATTTTTTCCTTTATCCTTAAATAATATTATGCCGATGCCGCGCAGGGACGAAAATTACACTCCACCAAGAAATTATTGAAAATCTAACTAATCTTCTACTCAAATGAGCAAAGAATCAAAGAAAAAATATAAATTAATAATACACATAAAAATTAACTATAGATCAAAAATGTATAAAAATTTACAAAATCGTCAACGTCGTCTGCCCTTTCGGATCGGTCATACCGTGCGGTTCGTAAGCTAACTCATTTTTAATCAATGATATCTCTTTCAGTATTTATTAGAAAGATGTACAGTAAATTAATCTAGGGGAAATGCCAAAGGTTATTATTATATTTATTTTTATAAGGATTGAATACGAAATTAAAAAAAATATATTAACAATAATCCAAAAAAAATAATAAAATATATTAAAATGGTTACTGTGGCTCAACCTTCAGAGATAAACTTACATCATCGTGGACTTTTTAATAGATTTTTAAAAGATAATATTTTTGTAAAACATAGTTTTTATATAAACTTCAGTCAGCGCACGCCATGTCAGGAGGCTCATTTTGGGCGACCTTTTCTTAAAACTTATTGCCTAGCAATGGTTGCTTAGCGACGGTTGTTATTAATATGGCCGAATAAATTACATGTCAAATTGAAACGTATTTTAATATATATTAACTATTTACTTATATATACTATATACTAATATTAGTATATATCGAGAATATTACAAATAGGAGAAAAAAAGTAACCTACGTTCATCCGAAGACCCTTGAGTATCTCTAAATGAGTATTTTATCTCAATTGAATTAGCGGTTTGGCCCTGATTGCGTAAGACATACAAACACGCAGAGTTACTTTCAAATTTATAATATAGGTATGGATTGTCAAATTTTTTATTTGTTTATATCTGCAATATTAAAATTTACTGGTATCGTTCGAACGTTCTTCTAATTATAGAAATAAAATAAATTTGTTTCGTTATTTTTCTTTTTGATTTATAAAATAAAAATATTTTATAATTTCTACTATTATCCATTTAAGGCGTTTATTTTCATTACAAAAAGCTTATGAAGCCTTCGTGACGCTGGAGCACTATGTGCGATTGTAATCGCGAGGGTTACAACTTCGATCCCTCCTGGGGGAAATGAAAGATTGATTGTTTTTATTTCCTCGCTCTGGTAACGGTGCAAAGAGCGGTGTTGAGTTCCGCCGCTCAACACGCAATGCTTCAAGAATTAGGTGGAAAGTGGGGAACGAAAGCGACATAATGGAAATGAAGTGTGTCAACACTAGGTCCCCAGGTTCTTTCGGCCTACACAACTATGTGCAGCCTACAAAAATATAGGCTTATTATGATTTAAAAAAATAATCTATTTGCCATATTTTCATGATGTAAATGAAAAACTAGATTGTGATTCGGCAAAATAGTTTGAATTGTTTGAAATTGAAAATTATAATTAAATTAAATTATTTAAAATAACAAATGCGTCACCTACCTGTGACATATATTTTTTGAATATTTTTATTGCTTTGTTTACACACTTTAAAACACGTCTGACGAAGCTTACTTCAACGTTTATACTTATTGAACAGGTCTGGCCAATCGACGAAACTTTGCAAAACAATATATATTTTTATATAAGCGGCCCCCGCGCGACTTTGCCCGCTAATATTTATTTATTATTATTTAAGTGTTATGGATATTTGGTTGATTATTTATTTATAATCATACCAAAATAAATATTGATAATACTATTCTATACGTAATAGATCACAATTTTTTAGTGCTTTTTCTGATTTTGCCCACTTTTGCTCACTCGAAACACTAAGGCCCAATGCGCTGTAACTGGGCGCGATTTAAAAAGAGTATTCTAGATAAAACAGGTGACTCGACAAATGAGAAGACTCAAGTTTATTTCGGCAGTGTCCAACGTTTTCCCGAAAGACTTGCTGGACCGTAGTATACAGCGTTCATTGTGCTTTCCAAATAATAGCACATAGCAATATAACATATATTGAATCCTCCAACAAATCATTGATATTCAGATGGAATAGTGTAGGGGACAGCATGAAGACTAGGGGGCGCCATGGTTCACGAGCATTATTCTTAACAAAAAACTGCCAACAGCGGTCGGTGCGCCCAGTGAGAAAACTGGCGATCCACTTACATAAATTCTCAGGGAACCCATAGGATGGAAGTTTTACAGAATCGCCTCATGCCACACTCGATCGATTGTCCATATCCAAACTAATCGTGGATTAGATTCCGGATATCAAGCCAGCAGAAGGTCCAATAAGGTGGTATTGTGGTTGTCTACGGCTGGGAGTCACGAAGGTGACTCAAAAAATTAGGACAAAAATTCATTCGACATAGCAAGGTCGAATACAGTTCCCCGCGTAGTCTGTAGTGAGTGATCCAAGCCAACTGGTATTATGCGCATTAAAATCACCAAGTATTACAAGCTCAGCGGAGATCTGTGACAGCATACATTACTCAGGCATGGAAAGCTGAGTCAACTTGGACCCAGATAATTGACCCGTGCTTGTTGCCACTGCTGACGACGTGACTCACCCACATGTACTTTTTTTTAACTAACCACTACAGACACGTGGTCCGTATTTTTTTATTATTTTTTTCATTTTTATCAGTTAATCAACAATTTTATATTTGTCTGCTACATAAACTAGGCTTTTAACTAGAGATAATTATCTAGATATTTAATTCCTAAGAAAGTCCAAGTATTTTTAGATTGCCTTTTTATAAACATTTCACTTATTATCTATTAACTTAATATCTATTACAATTTTACAATTTATATATAGTTTTGTTTTTTATTTTAAGTGCCTATCGAAGCATAGATTCCGCTTGTGGAAGATATAACCGAAGTGGTCATAACCTCTACTAAAGGAGATATGACCACTTCGTTTCTATCTTTAATGGCCATTTTTAAATTATATTTCACAATGCTTTTCGTCGTTGCCATTGTTGTACTGCGGATCAGTTTTGACCGCATCATTTTCGCTGCCGCTGTAGTAGCAGCAGCTGTAGTATGTCGCGTTATTGCGACGACTGCGTGCGACACTGTCTTGCAGCTGTAATTTTGCCCACTTTATATTCTCTACTACTACCATCGCGTTCATCAGACACTGAGTTTCGTGAATCGTTAACACCTTTGCACCTGTACTCACCCTACATCCTTGTTAAATCATGGAGTCTTTCCCCTCTTGCGTAAAAGTGAAGTAGAAGTGTTTTTTAGGTCTTTTGGTACCGGCGTCGCCTTGATTTTTACAATATGAATGGAATGCATTGCCCTTTTCGCTGAGTATATACCGCAGTATATTTCTCTTAGGACGTAAGTGACGTCAATGGGGCTTCTATGGGTACATAGTAGGTTTTTGCTGTTGCTTAGCATTTGCGATGGACTGCGGTAAAGCATATTACAGAGATTCTCCCGGTCAATATAGGGAAGATGATTTACATCTCCGATCAGCAGTAATTCTTCTGCTCGGGACATTCTAGCAGCCGTCACTATTGCTCCAAAATGATTCATCAGGGCTTCGTCTACCATAAGGCGTTTGCAAGTTTGTGGTTTTCCAACCCCGTTAACCAATATTGAAGCCATAGTGCGGACCTTTTTACTAAGGTAGTAGTTATATCTATTTTTTTCAATTATTATTATCAGTACAGTATCGATACTAATGTAGTCTATACTAATCTATACTAATATTATAAAGAGGTAAGACTTGTATTTTTGTATGTATGTTAGTATTGTTTTCACACAAAAACTACCGGACCGATTTCAAAAATTCTTTCGCTATTAGAAAGCTGCATCTTCACTGTCCCACATAGGCTATATTACATTTTCAAAAAAAGTAGGGATCCCTAAGAAAAATGCAATAATGTAACCCAAGGTGTGAAGAAATTGATCTTTAAAATTCTATCATCGCGTGCGCTGCGAAAACTATTGATGATAGAACAAAAGAATGTTCTACAGTATTATAGAACGCATCAAGGTCTACAAAAAAGTCCGCGATACCATTTATCCAACTACTGTAGTTATGCCAATATAACAACTTTTTTATATTTTATAAGTTGACGAAAGTGCTGACAATAATCAAACCATATTATTCATACCTCTGTATTAATCCTTATCCTATTAAATGATATTCTATTAAAAAATATTTCAATATCTTTAAAATACTTTTTAAATTATGAAAATAGGACATTCCATTCAAAAGATATAACGAATTTAAAAATAGCAATCTAAAGAAAATCATGTAATAATAAAATAATGCGGTATGTATGGCCTCGCGCACCGTAGCGGAGTGAGTCTGCGAGGGTGAGGGGATCGTGCATCGATATCACTAAAATTATGAAGACAACCGATTAGATTCTTTGTTTCTTTATTTGAATTGAATAGGCCCCGAAACTACGGGAGGGGATTTGAAAATTCTTTTACAATTAGACGACTAACGTGTACAAAAATATTTAAAAAACCTTATATCGCGTACGCTGTGGAAATTATTAAGAATAGAGTAAAGTGATGTACTACAATTTTATAGAAGACATCAAGATCTACAAAAAA
>JAATLQ010032840.1:0-15634 GCA_013421005.1 Heliconius erato x Heliconius himera
TTGTTTTTCCAATTCCTTATGCGATTTTCTTTCAAATGATGTGCGATTCACATAAAAAACATATGAGTGCAATTTTCTCCAAAAACGAGTTACGAAAAACATTAATTAAAGGTGATTGCGGCAGGATTTTTTTGGGCAACCCTAGTGTAATCTATTCTACTATCATGTATCATTCTTAAATATAAGTTTCATTAGAAAATCTAATCCCTACAGTTTTAAACGATGGGATCTTAGGCCAACAGCTACGTGATGGCGTGACAAGTGATTTTTTAAACTACCAAATAAAGTAAATGTAAAATTGTGATATGGATAAATAAAATTAAACATGTATAATATCTTATAACAGTTTTATTAACAATATAAATAGGTAAATTACAAATTTACTCTACAATTGAGCTGCGCTACTCTACTGCGAGCAGTCCAATGTGCTTATTTATTATAATATACTATAGATTACATTTTTATTCCCTTTTTGGGGTCTATTCTATGCACCAACACAGTAATTAGACTCGAAGCTAGAAAACGACTTCGCACATATAACTTAGAATGTTTATGTACGTATTTATGAATTAAATTAAAAAGAGCGGATATGATACATAATAAATATTCATATTAAAATAACATTTTAGACTATAATCTGGGTTCGAGTCTAAAATAAACTAAATGATATATTTCCAACAATATTTTGTATCTTTAACAAAATGAGCGTAATCAATAAAAAATCACTTATCCACAATAGGTACTATATTTTGCACTGTATTAGTGCGATCTTACATTTATAATTAACACAAAAGCTTTTTTTAGATATATAGCATTTATTTCTTTTTATTTTTTGTACATAATTGTTTTATTGAATTTTATTTATATTGATGTTTAAATTTCAATTACTTTCCAAAATGTTGTAGAATTTGGTCATTTTTATTTGTATCTAAATCATTTATAAAAAAAGAGTAAGAAAAGACATATTTTACATGTAGTTTACACAAACTATCGCGAAGACTTTCCTCGAGTCGTGAGCTTCCATTTTCTACTTCTCAGGCAGTAAACGTCATAGCAGAATCGATATCTAGATAGAAAGATTTTCTAGATATTCGTTCACAAAATTGAGCAATGATTACTTAAATTAAATAATTACTTATTTATTTTAAGGATATTCCTAACTTAAAGTAAATAATATCATTTTAGTGATATCTAGTGCGTTTCATTTATGACATTTGTGTATATTTTTAAATAATGTTATTTCGTTTCCTTTGTTACATACATATACATTTGTTGTTATTTTACATAATATACTAATGTCAGTTAGATGTGTGTGGCAAATTTTCCTGAAATTAGTAGATATCATATGTACCTGCTACAATTTAACTGAATATAAAAAAAATATTTTTATGTAATAAAATGTTATTGTAAATTAAACATACATTTTATTTTTGTATGTCCTATATCAATAGTTGTCGATGTAATTTTGTACATCGTGTAAGCATCTCAAATAATATATCAATTTAAAATATACCATAAGTGACTAATTTCTGATTAACGTGATTATTGAGAAAAAAAATGAATTTTCAGCTTCTTATAAGTAGTAAAATCGACACATTAATTTAATGTACATGTTCTATTCTACGACAATGTTATGAGTAAATCCGTAGAAGAATTGAAGAAGTCACTTATGTTAATAGATAATAGAAGATATAGTGATACGAGATTATAGTAGTATTTAACCTATACTTATTTCTTAATTTAATTCTGATAGCAAATATTACTTAGAAATTATACATAAGTAGGTACGAGAAATGATGAAATGAAATAATAAAGTGATAGATTTTAAAAGCGAAATGATCTTATAAATGGTCGTCTACCTATATGGAGTGATTCTACTTGCTATTAATATTCTAGCTATACGATACTTGAACACAGACAACATACATTTGGTGGTTTTCGCTCCGTCTTAATAAGTAGTAACGCGCGTCATTTTTATTGAGATGAGGTACAATACAGTTATGTACTGAAAAAATGGGAAAAATATCTCTAGTTACCTTAAGAAACGATTTTAAAACACCATCAGTACATATATTTTTAGACTATTATTTAGTTTTTTTTTTAAAGTAACAAATAAAACAATACCAAACAACAATAGATACGCTATATGCATTTCATAATGTATTTTCAAAACTACCTTAAATATGAAAACATGGAACTACAGAAGTTATAAGGAGATAGAAGAGAAACTACACATATCCTATGTTAAAAAACGTCGTGGAATAGAACACGTGCCGGGCAGGACGGGTGTGCGTTATGGTCTGACGATCTATCGCGACCGTTCAAGTTTTATGACTGTAATTTGCTTGTGATGTGGTGCTTACGTGACAATGTGCCTATAGCCCTTTCACAATACTTATTAATTAGATATTATATAAGTAAATCTAGCAACTCAGAAGCGGCTTCGATCTTAAATTATATAATATTATAACCAAATAAAAATATTAATTTTTTATACCTGAGTTTAGGTAAGTAGTAACCTAGCATGAAAGTGGTACAAACATCCATTATCACAATATTATAATCATACTAATTAGTAGGATTTGTCTATCTTGTCTGAAAAAGAAAATTTAAAGCGAGATTATATTTTATAATAACTTAAATATAATAAAAGAAGGATTTGTGCGTACGCTCTATACATAATAATCAACAAATATTTACAAACAAATTACAGTACAAAAGTGTCAGATGGTAGGGTTGTAAGGAACATTCGCAAATATATACATATATGTATATGCAAACGACGCGCAAATAATTCAACAACTAACGTCATGTTACCATAATTTTCTATAGTGATGCGCCTTTTATGAGCTTTTATGATTATTAACTTGTGAAGATATTAATATATTTGAAAATATTACATGTGATTAATATTCTTTACAACCCGTTAGTTAAGTATATTTAATTAGGCGGCGGACATCGGACCAGCGAGGAAGTCGCTATCTGGTTGAAGTGTTTGTCTATAGGAACACGGTCGTCGTAGAGCGTGGGCGCTTGCAGGATGATGCCCGCTGTCCCCACCAGCACGGCCAGGGTGAATATCCATAGGAACAACCGGTCGAGCACCATTGCCACGTACTTCCAGTCTTCTTTGACCTTTTTATTACAAATTTAATAAATAACAATTCTTAGTTTATGGTTTTACTCTCTACATCTCTTCATATGTCAAATTCGCAATTTTACACTTCAAATGAGGCCGGTCGTGGCGCAGCGGCACGAGGTGTGACTGCAAAACCGACTGGTTGTGGGTTCGATCCCCACTCGAGGAGATGAAATATTTACTTAAATTTATAATTCCATTTCTTCGCTCTGGTGCCGAGGTTAAGCGTGGCGTTGAGTTCTGCCACTCAACACGCAATGCCTCCAGAATTCGGCAGAAAGTGGGGAACGGAGTGTCTTAACACTAGGTTCCCTCTGCCTACCCTGCTGTGTGCGGGATATAGCGTGAAGCTAATTTTTTTTTTTACACTTCAAATTCCACATTTCTATAACTAATTTTTCGTTTTTAAACCTTTAATCGCTCATTAAGTTTTTTTGTTGAATTATTTAAAATGCGAGCATTGTGGCAATACCTTAAAAATGCAGTATTTTAATTTTGAATGAAATAATTGAATGATTTTAATTTTTACAATTTGGATGAAGTGTGAAAATGCAAATTTAGTGGGTAAAAGTATGAATTTGGAGCGTAGGTAAAATCTTTATTTATATTTTTAATTCGTCTTATAATTGTCAGTAACATCCGCAGCAATTACTATTTCTAGTATACAATATATACCAGGAATAGAATAGCATAAGATGATTGATGAGTACAAATAACGCCTAAATATGGTATGCGTATTGTATGGCTTTTATTTTTTAGGATTTAACTATAAATGTATTGTTTTCAGATTTTTTCCTGATCTAGTACTACCAGTACGTGCTAGTTGCCAAATTTCTTAATTCTAGGTCAACCGGAAGTACACTATGAAATCGTCGTCGAAATACACATTTTTTGCGATACAAACGGCCATATCTTTTGAAGTGAATATAGAAATATATTTTTTATCAGGAAAACATGGGACCGTAGATTTAAGTATATGGTTTTAATTTCAACCCGATATCTCCAAACGTTCCTGAGATACTACTTGACAGACAGACAGACGGACGGAGAGACAGATGGACTGACAGATGGATAACAAAATGATCTTATACGGGCTTCTTTTTTCTTCAAAAAGTACGAAACCCTAAAACGGAACTACATAAAACTCTACGACATTTTTTTTAAAACATGTGGGCTAAAAACACATTTATCTACAATTTCTGGACTTTTCGCCCAAGATTTTATATATGTATGAAATTCAAAGTAAGACGGCTGCATTTAAAAAAAATTATTATTTGTATTAGTGTTAAACATTTTAAATACATTTTTCCACATTTTATATTAAGCAATAACTTGCTCAAATGAATATATTATTTTGTATCTACAATGTTTCCTTTTTAAGAGAAAATTCGTAGAGCTCTACTTAATTTATTCATTATTCAAGTATTCAATGTAAACAAGCTTCTTAGATTTGAATATATATCTTGGTCATCTTGTTGTGTATTACAAAATGATTACTGTTTATACTGTGTTTTTTTTTCCTTTATTGAACGTAAAAACATAATATGATTCTTCTTTTTATTATCTATATATATAAAAGGACATGTACCTGACTGACTGAGGTAAGACGCAAATTTCACGTTTCTACGCACATCCGTAACCGCTGTGCGTAGAAACGTGAAATTTGGGCAGATGTTTATTTTCATTATCTGGACATCCACTAAGAAGGGATTTTGAAAATTTTTAACCCTAAAGGGGTGAAAAAGGGATTGAAAGATTGTATGGAAAAAAAATTAAACCTGCACCAATTTTTATAAAATTTTAAATTCAGATTCTTAAAAACATTTAATTGAAAACGTAGTTCATGGTTTTTGAGAATTCACCCCCACAAGGGTTCAAATAAGGGATTGAAAGTTTATATAAAAAAATCTTTAAATCGCCACCGAATTTTATAAAAATTTTAATTCAAACTGTTAAAAATATTTTATTGAACACGTGTTTCGTGGTTTTTTTAGAATTCACCGCTAAGGGTGCAAATAAGCGGGCGAAGCCGCGCGCGCCCACTAGTACCTAATAAGGTTTTAAAAGAGTTACTATTCATTCTTAAATTCTCATAACAAATCTTTAATTTATATGAAACTCGCAACAGCTAGATTTTCAAATAAGCTGATATATATTGCTTTATATTCACCTATTTTGTGACGTTAAAAAACCTTGTAAGAAATCATTCCGTTTTCCAATTATAGCACATTCCGTGCTGCGCGGTGGAATAATTCACAGCACTGTCTACACAACTGTGGAAAAATCCGATTCAATTTTTAAAATGTAAGCTTCTTCAGTCCCATAAGATAATTTGCGGCGTTAGTTTACATTACGCTCTTTCAGTTTATTCCATATCCATTTAAAATTGACTCCACTTTCAGTGAAAAAACACAAAATTCTAATATTTAGAACAAATAAGTTTCGAAGATGTAATTTATGTTATGTTAAGTTGCAATTGCTTAACGTTTCCCGTTATCGAATTTGATGCGGTGTCGGCATCTACAGTACAGTGTAGAGTGTAGACGGCTATTTGGGTTACGTAGATATGTAGGAATCGACTTGGAGCTATGTGTCGTTGGATGGCAACGGTCCAGCTCCATGAATTACACAACTGCTATTCACTAAGGATATATTACTTCATTAAAATTACCTTACTGTTTAGGATAGATATTTTAAGTTAATATTTAAGTAATATTGTGTCTGTTTTTATACATAGAATATTCATCGTTTAGTGAATTAACTAGCTTAACTAAAAAGTTAAGAAAGTATGTTATAATATAATTTTGTTTGTAATCGGAAAAAGTACTTTTTATATCTACATTTAGTACATTTTGATAGACAGTCTTTTGTCATTTTTTGTAATCACTGTATCTAAAAACATGTCAGTCGGTACAATTATTTGTCCGAAGTTCAATATCTATTTTTAATTAAAAGTAACAATTTATAGATTACCTTGGTAGAGTCTTCTAACATCCTAGTATGTTCTGCGATAAAACGAACACAAAAGCATGTCCTGTGCACTTCTGGTGGACAGGCAGAGTGACTGAAGCCTGGAGGAGGATCGGGGACAGGACTGAGTGCCTCCTCTTCGGGTACGGGTAAAGCACCACCTTCACTGGAGCCGTGCACGACACAGCTGCCGCCGAAGCGATTACTTTCCCCTAGTCTATCAAAGAAACACAAGTGAAAAGGTTTAAGCAAGTGTGGAAACGTGTCAACAACAATGTGATTAATGTGAGGACATACCTACATACCCACATTTCAAATTGTAACAAACCTTTTTAGGAAGCGTTTTATCTCAAATAAAGCAATAGATATATGTTTTTGTTTTTCTTTCAGTGCACAAAAGTAAAGATGCATATGTGAATTTTGCTTATAATACTAGAAGCAAAAAGGAGTTCAGCCATAACTTATTAATAAAAATACTGCTATTCAAATGTACGATTATTATCGTTTAGAAATTAATTATATATATAATTTTATTATCTAATAAATTTTACATTTTTAAATATAATTTGTTATAAAAATAACAATTAAAAATATAAAAAAACTGACGGTGGGGTAAGGGTCCAAGCCATCGGTGGCTTCTCGGAACCTCCTCACAATACGCGTCGTCTCAAGAAAAACTGCCTTCCTGATAACCACTTAAGATGTAGGACGAGGCTTTTCGCTGATAAACCGTTAACAGACACCATTACCGGCACAACGATAGTCGCATTGACATCCCACATGGCAGTAATATCTTGGGGTAAGTCTAAATATTTAGATAATTTTTCTTTTTCGGTCTTCACGAGATTGTCATGTGAGATAGTAATGTCAACAATCACTGCGCGGTGCGCCACTCGGTCTACTAATATTATGTTAGGTCTATTAGAAACAATATACCTGACAGTAGTAATAGACCGATCCTAGTAGAGCAAAGCACAGATATTTTAAGGGCAGGGCCTACTATTAAGTGTATAAAAATGTGTAACATTCTAATAATCTCACTTTCATATATTTTAAATTTCATAGATAGCTACTTATCAACGGAAATGTTGTATTTCTTTAACGAATTACAAAAACATTGAAATTGATAGACGTTTAATAACAGCAAGTTAAAACTTGCCAGAATAAGACCGTTAAACATCCATTAGCGTTTATTAAAACAGGCGAGGGAAGGCAGCGTGGCGTCTCGGATAAAAAAACCGGGGAAATCGAAAAAGTTATTACCATTTTCGCCTTAGTGTAGCGTACCTGATATTTTTCATGTCATTAATTACATTAAAATACTCAGCTGAACATATTTTCTTTTTGCTGATCTTATACAATATATATATTTCGTTTAGGACCAAAGAGGAAACAGGCATTACACGAAGTCAACCGATAAAGCAATTAATCAAGTCGGGCAGCTTTTTCCCAAAGGATACAACCTCTTATTATGTTGAACTTTCTGGATAATATACCTATCTATACCTAGAGGAGTTGTATTTGTCCGTTTTATTTTTCATTTCGAAACTTTTCTCATAATATTTAGCCTGGTAAAGGCTTATACGGTACTTATAATATATTATACCGCGAACAAAATGCTAATTTACTTTTAAACGGAATATAAAAGACATCTAATGTTTCTTCAACTATAGAATTTTATGTTAAAAAAATATAAAAATAAGCTGTTTATAAAGTTAGCATAATATGATATTTGATTAGAAATAGTAGCAATTGTATCTCGACTTAAGTTAATAATGCAGTTTATACTAATTTGAAACACTAAACATTTTTTAATATCTTAATTACTTGTATTTTATTCATTAAGACTTTAAAACATATAACGATTTATAAAAAAATAAATAAATCAGCTTAAAGCTGTATGTCGCACACTGCAGGGTAGGCAGAGGGAACCTAGTGTTAAGACATTCCGATTTATAAATTATAATTTAAAATATTTAGGGCCAAACTAGTATTAATAATACTTCACCACTGGCTGATAAATTGCCGGATAGCCTTACCTGCCAGACCAACTACAATTTTTGGTTTCACAGGTCTTGAATAGGAATATCTAGTAGATACTATATTTGACACATACATTTAATTTTTACATACTTATTTGTAATTTTAAAATGTAATAAATCGTATGAATTGTTATTTACTATAATCGTTCATTAATTAAATAAATATTCTTGGAAATATAAGAAACAGTTATTTTGTATTTTTATCCTTTGTCTGTAACATAGCATTGATTATTAGATTACTATCTGAAACTTTATTTGTAACTGGTAAAATTGGCCCTTAATAATACATAAGCAGGTACCTATAGGAGATAACGACTTAGGAGGTCTCCCCCTAACTCTATTATCACTCACTTTTCAATCATAGATCTTTTTTGCCATTCTTTCATCACTCATTCGTTCGACATGCCCAAACCAGCTGAGCTTATTTCATTCTCACCGTGACATCCTCGCTAGTACCTGCCATTCCGTGTACCTCTTCATTGCGGATTTGATTAGCTAACCTTCTTTAATCGCCATCAGCTACATCAAGACCCAACGTTTCGCTGTTACTTGAGACTGAGGCGTCATTACATTCACAATCTCTTTGTAAAATTCCTCCTATCGATACAAATCGTGGTTATTCTTTTAAAATTTCACCATTCTTCGAAAGCATTCCCTTTCATTCTACAGGTTAGCGAGCAACCTCAAGAAACACTAACTTCTCGCCAGAAAAGCTTTGTGTTTTCCCTAAAGTTATTGTTCGTTAACCTTTTATCTCCTTCATTCTCTGTCTTTTCAGGCTTCATCTTTATTAGTACTTTCGTTTGGTGCTTTTGCAGCTTATACTCTTTTTGTTTTTATCTCTCTCATACTTTTATCTTCATACTTGAGACTTTATAATCCTGCCATGTTTTCTTCTTTCTTTCTACAGCATCTTGCACTTCATCATCCCATCATTCGTCGCGCTTTTTGGTAAAGCCTCTGTTCCCTTTACCACATACCTCTATTGCTGCTTCTTTCATATAATCACAAGGGTCTGCCAGCATAATTCAATTTGTCTAGCTTCTTGGAAACTCTTTCTTGATATTCCTCTCTAATCGATGGATCTTAAAGCTTCTAGCTTCTTATTCGATAGTTCGACGTCAATATTGGACACCTCGTGTAGCTGCGTCAATAAGCGAACAGACCCCTTATTCTAGCAACGACTAGATATTGGTCTGTTCCCAGCTCAAAACCCTTAACGAATACGCTGATCCACTAGGAATAAATCGACCATACTTTTCCCTTCCGCTCGCTCCCATGTATGCATGTGAATTTTTTTGTGGTTAAACATCATGTTTGCCACAAACAAATTCCTTTCCTTACAAATTTCCAATATAAGTTTTCCAGCCTCACTTTCACCATACTGACCTAGCACTCCCTCGTATCCGCTTCGCGCAGTTCTGAGTCATCCGTTTAAATCATCATATATTATTAATTTTTCATTCTCTCTAACGCTACCTAGAACGTCCCTGACACTCTCCCAAAACTCCTCGAGTTCACTTAATGGAGCTGAGGACACTGGCACATACGCCGCTAACAAGAATACTCTTGTTATCCTCAGCTCGAAGCGAACTCAAAGCAGCCTCGGGTTGTTGTCAAGTATTATCTATCTCTATTGCATGTTAATGGAACTCAAAGAAGCACTGGAATATATATAATATAGCAAACTTACCCAGACTGCACATAAGTGGTGTGCGTGAGGTCCTCCTTGCTGGGCGTGCGGGTGAGCGGGCGGGCGGGCGCGGCGGGCGGCGGCCACGCGCCCGGCGCGCAGCAGTCGTCGTCCGCCGCCGCCAGCCGGTACGGGTAGAGCGGCCGCGCCGCGCCGCCGCAGCGCACCACCACGCCGCACGTCGTGTAGCGTGATCTACACAAGCTGGAAAATTTGCTTCTAATGTTCTTGCGATACTTCACACATTTATTCGATGTACTAACAATCTGTTAATTTTTTTTTAAGATAACTGATTTGAAGAAAAGTCGTGTTTGTATTAATGTACCTAACTAATAAAATTACATAGATATATTGTATAGACGACTTTTATGTTCATATCAGTGACATTTAACTTTAATATGTACTAAGCACTAATAGTTATTATAGATCATGCGAAGGAAGTCGATTGGTAGGCAATCTGTAATAGCTATTGTTAAACTATACATATTTTTATGACTAATAAATTAACTTCAAAGTAAAACCCAAACAAATATTCAATCGATAAAATTATCCATTTTGTAGTATTCATATAATATGATTTAAGCAACATAGTATAAATATTTATGATTTTGTAAATATGTAGATATGTATCTACGGCGTACTGTATATTTTAGCGTAACTACCTGCTGGTGAAGTTGACCCAACTGCAAGCTGACAGCTTTGTTCAACGAACTAAAGCCCAGTTGCATTCGCTTTTTGAATTTTAAATCTCAGCATCGTTTCATACAATATATAATTCGGTTCGACAAATTTATAAATATTTGATATAGTCTTTCAAAGAATCGAACATTTAAAATAATAAAAGTGTCTTTTTCTTAAACGTTAAAGTATTCTACCAATCACTAATTTTTTTTTTAAATGTTGATCCCCTAAAATATTTCATTAATAAATAGTTTATGGAGGCTAGCGGTAAATGTTTAAAGAGGCCAAGTCGCATTCAAAGCTTCACCGGAGAGCCATTTACGTAACGATCTGTGGCCGCATCGAGAACGGCTTGTCTATTACGGCTCTCGTCATAATAATAGACTATCCACAAATTGCATTTGTGTCAGTATCATTGAGATACTTGCTTCTATGGCGGTTTTAGTAAAAGAATAAAAAAAACATTTATAAATTCAATTTTCTTTTTTCTTAGTAGTATCTTTGATTTTTATAATATTTCATTTATCTTGACAAAAATAATTATGTTAAGAAATATAAATTAAAGGGACAGTAAACACATTTGATAATTTATATCTAATCCTTCATATATTTTTATATTTGAACAAAAGTATAACGATATTACTGTATGTTTCTAACTTTAAAATAATGGAACTCCTACAAAAAATGTAATGGAGAATACACACGTATACTTATTCTCCATTACTTTTTAGAGTTCCGTATCTCAATAGGTAAAAACGAGAGATTTCAGAGATGAAACTTTACAAATATTCGTCTACGCTTTGGCAAAACAAAACAGCCAAGAATATAAAGTTAGTATTATATAGGTTTTTTGTTTTTCGTTCAGGCAAAAGTTGGTCAAGTATACTTGAATAGGTTAAATATGTTATTATTATAAATAGTTTCAATACCAAGTTATATTTATGGGTTACTTGAAACGAGGGATCTGTGATTCAAATAAAGATAAAATATATAATTTAGGTCTTTCAATATTTTTTATAATTTCTATATATATAATTAATTGTTAAAATTTATCTGAATACGCCATTATATTACGTTTAATAAATTATTGCACGATATCCACTTCAGCGTCTATAATGAAAGTTTTTGTAATTCACAAGTAAGAAACATCCAAAACTACCTTTGAGGTAATGAGAATAACACTTATATATTTATTAAAAGAAATGGTTTTTATTCTAATGTCAGATATTTTGAGTACATATAAATTGAGGTCAGTCGTGGTGCAGCGGCACGAAGTGTGACTGTAAAACCGACTGGTTGTGGGTTCGATCCCCACTCAAGGAGATGAAGTATTTACTTAAAATTATATTTCCATTTCTTCGCTCTGATGTCGAGGGTAAGCGCGGCGTTGAGTTCTGCCACTCAACACGCAATGCCTCCAGAATTCGGCAGAAAGTGAGGAACCGAGTGTCTTAACACGAGCTTCCCCCTGCTTACCCTGCTGTGTGCGAGATACAGCGTGAAGCTGATTTAATTATTTAATTTCAATTTTAATGATTAAACCAAATAAGCTTACATCGGTCTTTATGCGATTCCATTGAAATATATTTTGTGCATTTTGTAGTTTTCATTTTACTCTTTATAAAGTACGAGCCGACGATGCTACATCTCTCGGGGCTATTGTCAGTATTCTTCGTACAAGAAAAGTTGTATTTAAAGCACAGCCAGTATGTTCGAATTTATTGTTCTAAGATATTGGAGTTTTGTTCTAAAACAGATTTTTTGTTTTTACAAATATCTAATTATTAAAATGTGTTTTGAAACACAGTAAAACCTAACCAATTTTTATATATTATATATATTGAATTGCAATATTGTCCTATCCGTCTTTAGAAGCATCATTTACCTTGTATCGCAATGCGCAACAATGACGTTTTGTTCACGATAGATTTTATCAAACGACACAAAAGAATCGGGCGAGCACTTTATTGCTTTCATATGGTTTGACTACCATTTGTGTGGTAAATGGCTTTCCACGTCAAAAATCTTAGGTTTTATTTATAAAAGGTTTCTCTAATCTGGAAATCGGGTAAATTGCTTACGAGAACATATCAGAATTATTGTAGTAATACATCGTTTTTAACATTTTTAAAGTGTTAATCCACAATTAGGAAAGAAAAATACTTATTTAGAAAACGTATTAAAATTTGAACGGAGCGAGACTCGAACCCGCGCCTCCTGGAAACCGACCAGGCGCTCTGACCACGAGCTCTGAGTCGAAAATTTTATACGCTTGTTACAATTTATTTATGTTATACATAGTTTTTTTAGTTTACAGTTACATGCCACGACGGCCTCATAGCAGCATATTAATAATTATATATCTACAAAAAAAAACCTATAAAAAATGTTGTGACATATTTACCTCGATGTATCAAACTTGTACTGCGGTCGCTTCATAAAGAGCAATCGGGGCAGGATGTGGATGAAGACGCGCTTCACCCACGGCGCCATGCGGTGTGTTTGCGGCGACCGGAAGTGCACGTTTAGAACCACCACTGTCACGCATATACTGACATAACACATACAAATAATCATCAATTAAAATTGTCATTTGTAGCAACACACGATTTACATAAGTTTTTATGGTTATTCAAAAGAAAACCTTAAAATACATAGGGAATTCAGTATTAGACGAATTTTTATTTAAATGAAACATTTAAGTGTTTTTTTTAAACTACGTTATTAATAGATACTATGTGCATGCAAATGAGTATTTATTAAACATTATAATATACTTACATACCACAACATAACATAATAATACTATAAAGTACAAAAAAATAAACTATAATTACAAGAAATAAGTATTTTAATAGACAAATGTACAAAAGCGGAATTGTCACTAAAAGCGGCTTCATAAATTTATAAAAACTCAAAGTAAAAAACAAATATTGAAGCATATATTAAAAAATATATGCTTTCGAAATCGGGATACGATCTATCTCTATCCGCAGTTCGCTATCTAAATGGTGGCAGTTAATCAAGATATACGGTCTTAATCCTACGGGTGGCAAGGATGAAATTATGTTAGGGAACCCAAACTCCCTGAGTATGCACTTTACTTATTTACCTTCCTTACGATATGACCAATATCTTGTTACGACTTTACGTGACCATATCCACGTTCCAAGATAGCTAGTCTAAGATATAAGTAGTCATGTTATCGTTGGCACGCCAGTAATGTTCTAACAAGAAGCAGCGAGTATGAACATAATAGAATAACTTGAATTAGTGTTAGGAGGCTTGATATGTCAATAATTATAATATTAGTATTATATTTGTGATAAGGTTGATTTTTGTAGTTTTTGATTATTTTTGTTTATTTATATTATGCATATATTAAGTAAAAACATATTTAAACGATACGTATCCCTCTTAGAGGGTTCATATGTTTTTATTTATCGCGTTTAGAAGAATATATTGTTTATTTTATACATTTCTCCCAGGTAATCTTTGATATTCCTTAAGGAGGCTTTCTATTTAGGATGTATTCTTATATTAACATCTTTTATTTAGCGTTATTTAGAAAAGGTGTGATTTGTAAACAAAGTTTAATACTCAAAGTTTGGTTTTGTAACACAATTAGAGAGATTGAAATCCTTTCGCGTAGATAACAACGGTAAAAGTTTAAGGGTGGCCGACGATTATCATTTTCTTTGAGTACAAAGTTATGCAATCAAATATCTGGCTTAAACGCCAAATTCTAATTTATATGGAAATTCTGTGGCTTGTTACCGCGCTGGTTTTAGACATAGGTATTGGAGTTAAGTTTTGTAATATATAATAATAAGCTGAATGGGGTTATTGCTATATAAACTATTCACGTAAGTATGAATGATATTTTTTTTTAATTTATTTTGCTTAGAATGTATCTACGTATGAACTAAAATAATTTCACAATATTTGCGTCGAAATTCCGGCATAGTATTTTTCATTCCCTGTAATGTTGTTCTTGAATGATTGACATAGAAGAATTAGATGCACATATATATATTGTAGATATTTTGTTAGCTTATAAGGTTATGGTAGCTTATGGCTGTGTTTCACGGTCTGGCAAAAAAACGAGGATTCTATTGACAACTAATATTTGTATGTGAAGAAAGAAGTTAATAAGAGAGAACGAAGAAGTGTCTTATTTGTTTCAAAAACAACAGTTTATCGCAAGACGCGTTAGACATGTGATTAATGAAAAAATATATGGGTAGTTCTACAAAGTAAGGACGAAAATGGCTCTGTTTTCGGCCTGACATTTTTTATACATTTTAGTCGCGGAATTTATTCTTATAGCAAGAGTGCAACGTCCTTTAGTATATACTAAGCAAAACAGTCAAAATATTTCATAGTTTTAGATTTATGGCCGTTTAAAGAAAATCAAAACACAGGAAACTGAGTATGTCATCAGGAAACCGAGAGAAACCACAAAAAATGATTAAAATCAACATTTATTTATTATATTTGCTTCTTCATATGAGTTTGTAAGTAACTAATAAAATTTAACTTTAAACTTGGCTTGGATACTTACACCTAAACAGTCTTGAACAGGAACTTAGTCATCAAATGATCATTGAGCATTATATTTATTAAAGTTATTCTAAATCACAGTATGTAAAATCTCTTTTAAAGATAAATTAACAATATTAATGTACGAAATTTACGACTCGACATTTCAGTCTCAAAATTATGCTTATATCTAGTAACAGTAAATAATAAATTTGACAGTATCGTTACAATAATGATTTGGAAGTCATTTTTTATAATCACAGTCCGCTAAACATCCAGAGCATTTAAATAATGTAGATTTGCCTTTAATACATCCATCTTGTGCCCAATTATCAAATACCAAACACTAGACCCAGTCATTTCTTGCGTATCTTCATCGTAGATTCCATAAATAAGGCACTCGCACTCATAGTTATTATTTTTCTTTGTGTTTTTATTATTTTTGATTAACAGCATCTTCAACTTTTCTTTATTTACATTTCTATCATCTTTTTCTTCTATTAATGTCTCTTGTGATAAATCTGAGAAAAGGATAGTGTGGTTAATTTGCAAAAGGCCTGGTAGCTA
>JAATLQ010032841.1:0-15645 GCA_013421005.1 Heliconius erato x Heliconius himera
TTGTAATTTTTATGTATAAAAGTTGCTTAAATTTATTGTGTACTTTTTACGTGATACGTGTTCACATAAACAGACAAACAGACAAACAGATAAACAGACAAACAGACAAACAGACAAAAATTCCAAAAATGTGGGAAATGGATTCTGTTAATTATCCTTTAACACCCTGGCTAATTTTTTTTTAAATATTTTCAATGTACAGAAACGACTTTTCTACAGATTTATTATAAGTATAGATTTTAAAATATGATAAATTCTTCAAGGCGTTGCGTGTTCAACGACGGGCTTTTACTTTGGTGCCATATCGAAGAAATAAAAATATTAATGAATAATAATTCATTCCTCCGAGTGAGGATCGAACCCACAACCGTCGCGATAATGTCACACCTTTGTGCCCCTGCACCACCTCGACCTCCACGACGGAAAAAAATAGAATGCAATACAAAAATAAGTGTCACATTTTAACTTTTAATACACTTTATGGTATTTCCAAGCAATAATCCAAAACGTAGTTAATAACGTTTCAGCAAACTTCTGAGATGCCTCTTAAAACTTCAAAAGCACTCATTAAAATATTATAAAAGGAGTGAAAAATAGAACAATGTAAGATTACTAAATAGAAATTAAAAATACGAGTATACAGTATATTAGATTTCTCTTGTAATATTTTTTTCTTAATGTTACAGTATTTTCCATTTTCCGCCTGTTTAACTTCTTGCATTTAGTTCAACTAGATCGCGATAACGTCTATTACTCTCTGTATTATAATATAATATACTTTATTTTGAACAGTGCTTAACCTAGTGTTAGGTTCCCTCTGCCTACTCTGCCCGTTTCTCACTTTCTGCCGAATTCTGGAGGCATTGCGTGTTGAGTGGCAGTACTCAACGCCGCGCTTAAGCTCGACACCAGAGCGAAGAAATATAAGTAAATATTTCATCTTCTCGAGTGTGGATCGAACCCACAACCAGTCGCATTTACAGTCACACTGTTGTATCCCTGCGCCACAACTGGCCTCATGTAATTATGTTATGGCGATAATCATGTGAACCTAACGACCCAACAAAAACTAAGAGGATAAGTGTATTACAGTTATTAGTTGTATGAACATTTCTTAGACGAGGTCATTAATTATGTACATACTGTCAAAATGTCAGGAGGAGAAATAAGAGGTAGCACTTTATGATCACTATTTATTGTTACACTTTCACAAATACGCGCTTCATACGCTCCACACGTCACACTGTTTCAATTTTACACTTAACACAGTTTCAGCATTACACTTTTCACTTGCAAACTTATTTTAACAATAGTAACAGCGATTACACTAACTTTTAACACTTTAACACTGTGACAATTCTTACACCTTACGAGAGGCAGAATAACAACGTACTAACTCAATCCATCAAAAACGTCCCTTAATATAGCCATTCCCTTCTCTTTAATAATCAATTATGCGGGTATAATCATTTTTATATTTTATAAATTACCCTAACACTGACAATTCTCTTACACACGTCACAACAAGAATATTTTGTGCGTAAGCTATAGGTTTCTTCTGAATAAATCAGTGTAATAAAATCCCCGCAAAACCACACAGTGGGAGTCAATAAAAGCTTGACACATTCTTGACACAGTGGGAGTCAATAAAAGCACAGTAGACATCGCTTGAAAGAAACTTAATTTTCCACTAATTTTGAGATATTTAATTTTGTAAATCATTGTCAGAGGCATTGTCATATGATATTGAGAAAATTAAATGAATGCACTATATGTATATAAAAATTCCATGATATAAATACATATGCATGTATGTATGTACGTTGATGGTAAATCTCCTATACCCGGCAATTTCACAGACTGAATGCTATAAATAAAACAGACGTTTACTCGGCCTAGTTCTCAACCGCTGTACATCAAAGTTCACATCAAACATTTATATTACGTACCGCACAAGTTTTATTGCCGTCGTGACGGATTGGGACGTGTGGGATTGAACGATGGTTGTGGGTTCGATTTGCGTTTGAGAAAATGCTTAGGAAGGAATGCTTCATAATTATCTTACTTTAAGAATAGGCCAGTCGTAGCACAGGGGCTCAACAGCACGAATGTGAACGCGACAGGTGGGTTCGGTTGCCACTCGAAAAAATAAAATATTTCATATTTTCACTTCATCGATCTAGTAACGAGATAAAGTGCAGTGTTAAGCTCCACTACTAAGCAATCAATACCTCTAGAATTCGGCGGAAAGTAGAGAGCGGAGTGTCTTAACACTCAGCTTCCCCTTCCTAAATAAACATTTTTTAACATTACATGTTAAGCTCAACCAATTATTTAAATCGAGTAGTGTAGTAGTGATTTTATATCTCAAAATTTTACACAATATCATTTATTCATAACATTTTCAGAGTATGCAATAAGCTATTTCATACCGAATAGTTACATAGATTAAATATCTGACATTAAATCTGTTTATGCGAGTGTAAGTCTGTATTATCGGGCCGTAACTCGTGAACTAAATTGCTGTAAACATAACATTTTATAGTACAAATTTTATCTGTAACTATCTATAGAGCTATAACTAGAGCTAACTGTGAATAAATTTAATTTAAACAAAAATATAAATAAATGTGCGCTCAAAACTTTTTAATCCGTTAATCTAGTTTGTATTATTTAAAACTTAGTGATATGTTAAAATTATATATATACCATGATTAAAAGGCCGTCGTAGCGTAGTAGTAGAAGCATGTGTCTGCAAACTCGACGGTTGTGCGTTCAATTCCCACTTGGGGTTATGAAATATTTTCATTTCCTCGTCCTCGTCGTCCCCGTCCAATATTTGGAGGCATTCTGTGTTGAGTGGTGAAACTCAACGCTGCGCTATGCCTTGTAACCAGAGCTAGGAAATGAAAATATTAATAAATAATAATTCATCCGAGTGGGAATCAACCCACAACCATGGTGTGTTACGACATCTGATCCGAATTGTAAAATCATTTTTGTTTTAGTAGAGCATTTATTAAAGAAGATTATATTACGTATTTTAATACACCTTTTTAAATTTTTTAGGTGGTTTCTCCCGCAAGCAGGAAAGAAAATTACCTACTTGGACGGTTTAGTTTTTAAAGTGATATTGTTTCAGATTGATAAATTTAATAGTACTCAAGCGAGTGGAGTCGCGAGTGGGCACCCTGTATCATAATAAAATAAAAAATCAGGCCAGTAGTGGCGCAACGGCACGAGGTGTGACTGTAAAACCGACTGGTTGTGGGTTCGATCCCCACTCGAGTAGATGAAATATTCACTTAAATTTATATTTTGGTTTCTTCGCTCTGGTGTCGAGGTTAAGCGCGGCGTTGAGTTCTGCCACTCAACACGCAATGCCTCCAGAATTCGGCAGAAAGTGGGGAACGGAGTGTCTTAACACTAGATTCCCTCTGCCTACCCTGCTGTATGCGGGATACAGCGTGAAGCTGATTTAGTATTATAATAATATTGTTTATTTTTGTCTTATATAAAATAATATATTTTATAGTATCCTTCATATAATAATAATAAAATGCAGTATATAGGTTTAAGTATGGAGTTAATTATGGACTCCATAGATATAGTTACTGTTATTATGTGTATTACAAGCTACAGCTATGATTAAATGCAATTCTAGATAGTTGGCATATTTTTACAGTTACCTAATATCCGTTATTTTTTAAGCTTCACGCTGTATCCCGCACGTAGCGGGATAGACAGAGGGAACCTAATGTTACGGCACTCGGTTTAATACTTTCCTTGATGAGTAGAAAATTAAGTAAGCAATGTGTTGAATACCAGAATCTGTTGTGGGAGAATTTACACTATAGTGGCGGTCACGGTTCGTTCTCGGTCCAGTCTCATATTGTATGAGAAATATTCTTATTTGAGGACCTGACCTTGACAGAACGATAGTGTGAATGCTCTCGTTGATTCTTATTAAAGAATAATTTTTAGCAGACTGTGATCGGACCTAGAACGAACCTCTATAATGTGAATCCTCCATAAAACTAGTTTTTTTCTGCACATCTTGCGCTGCGGGAAAGAGCGTGAAATTACAAAAAAAAGAAATTCAAAGAAATAAATATTAGTATATATCAAAACTAATCTAATACATAAAAGGAACATTGAATTTCTTAACAGCATCCTAATACTTTAGTTTTAAAATATTATAAAATAAGCGAATAATTTTATCTTAAACTGTATATTGTATAGCGGCGGTAGTATTATAGCGAATTTATTGAATACTAATGTGACAGGCTAATTTTACTAAATTATGTCCTTTCCACTGCACACCTTATATAGGTATTTGTCTCGATTTCGAGATAATTTTGTAATAATCGTAAATATATTTTATTATAATCTACTGTAGCTCGAACGGTTTGGGTTGTGTAGTTCTAAGTCTATAGCTAGGTTTTTATATATATAAAAGTAATCCCATTACTGAGTGACTTGCAAACAACGCATAGACCAACTTACGCGGCGTAGAACGCTGAAATTTGGAATGTAGGTTCCTTGGGAAATGTAGGTAAGTCCTAAGACAGGGTTTCTCGAAATTCCGACGGGAACTGGCAAAACGAAATGTCGAGCATATATGCGTAATATAATCTTTTACATGTCCAATTTTCTGTTTACTATCTCTATATCTCTCTCTTATATAGGTAATCTAAAAGGGATCTCCAATCATCGCGTTTACATTCAGATGAGTCAGATGCAGACTCACTACACGATAGAATGGATTAAAATGAGTTATTCCATTTATTCTATGATCTATATATGTCTTTTCTTTGGCCTTATTTAATTTTCCAATGTATCCTCGCGCTTATTGTGGTTACCAGAGCGAGGAAATAAAAATAATTAATTTCCTCAACTGGGAATGGAACCCACAACCGTCGCCTTCACAGTCAAATGGCCTCAACATGGCCTATATTACAATTGCTACTTATAAATATAGGTATATCCACAAAACCGCTGGCTACACTATTATTAGCGCAACAAGATTGACTGATCGACTCTCACAAACAACAGAACAAAGTGAGCTTTCTGTATGTTATTTAGATAGTATAATTAAGTTTTGTAATTACTGTATTGTTGAAGCTAATTTTGTTGTACGATAACTGTACAGTTGGACAAGTGATAGCTTGTATAGATTTTTTTACAGCTTCACGCTGTATCTCGCATATAGCAGGGCTGAGGGAACCTGAGGACCTAGTGTTAAGACCCTCTGTTCCTAATAAGACACTTCCGTTCCCCTTTTTATACCGAATTTTGGAGGCATTGAGTGGTACGTGACGGAACTCAACGCTGCGCATCACATCACCATAGCGACAAAATTATGATATTAAATATTTCGTTTCCTCGAGTGGAAATCGAATCCACAACCTATCGCGTTTACACTCATATGCTTTTACCGATACGCCACGATTGGTTTCAAGTTCTTTTTAAGGGGAAATTTATTTTTATTATAAAAAACTTCAACTTATTTTCTTGCTAAGTTTGTTTGCTTGAACACACTAATCTCAGGAACTATTAAGATTGAATAGATTTTTTTAGTATGGTATTCCATTCTAATCTATTTATTAAGAATGTAAACCACTGTACCTATCAGATTGAGTTACCTCTCCATATCCATTTACTACTAGTTAATAGTCTAGTATAGAATAGATATATTTCCAAGTTATCAACACTTCTATTCTACTACAACGTCTATCACCTCTCAAAGGGGTCAGCCGCCGTCCTGTCTCGCTGGTAAAAGGCACGTGAAGTCTACGACGTACTGATAACGTCGCATCGGGCTTGCGATTTAGGTCGCTATTTGTGAACTGTTGCACAATTACGATGTGATTATACCGTTGCTTGTAATATTGTTATTTTGTAATGGTTGAGAGTTGGTGTAAGACCAAAAAGGCCATCGTGGCGCAGTGGGACAGCGTCTGGGTGTAAATGTGACGGTTGCAGGTTCGGAGTATATTCGCAAAATTAATTATTAACTGGCTATTCACTAGCTGTCATAAAATTACTTGTATGAAAATTTCAAATTTTAAAGTAAAACGTTCAAATTTTTATATGTTTTGTAAAAGTAATATGTATTTTTCTTTCTTAAGTGTGGAATAATACTTTTAAAAATGTTAAAAATTGTTTAAGCAAGTTTGTCTTGCTCAAACAAAGCATACAACAATATTATGTTGCTTAGAAATACTTCCCTGCTGGATTTGAATCTATAATCATCGTGTACAATAACACCACGATGACTTCAAAATAATTTTTTGCATCACATTTTAATCTTCCCATTGAAAATCAAACCCACACTTACAGTCAGACGTTATGCTGCTGCGCCACAACGGCCTTATAATATTTGCTTTCACTTAAGTCAATAATATACAATTAAATCAATCGTTTATTTCAACGGTTGCCATCATGCATCAATTTTCCAATACAACCTTACAATTAAACACAAAATGACAGGCTTGATCACTATTTATGATAGAAAAGTGACGTGTTCCACTTCGTGATGATGAAATGTCTAGTATTAAGTAAAGGTGCAGGAAATAAGCTCAGTAGTGTTGTGGATATTTTGTGTGAGGCATAGGGAACGTAGTGTTAATAAAAAAAAATCAGCTTCACGCTGTATCCCGCACACAGCAGGGTAGGCAGAGGGAACCTAGTCTTAAGACACTCTGTTCCCCAATTTCTGTCGAATTCTGGAGGCATTGCGTGTTGAGTGGCAGAACTGAACGCCGCGCTTAACCTCAACACCAGAACGAAGAAATGGAAATATAAATTTAAATAAATATTTCATCTCCTCGAGCGGGGATCGAACCCACAACCAGGTTTTGCAGTCACACCTCGTGCCACTGCGCCACGACTGGCCTAACGTAGTGTTAAGGCACATCGTTTTCCATTTTCCACTCCATTTTCGAGACGCTCTGTGTTGATTAGAGGAATTGAACGCCGTGCGTTGTCTTGTTACCAGAGCCAGTAAATGATGATGAGTGGTTCCTGTGAGCAAGAATCGAACACATATCGTCGTGTTTACAGTCAAATTCTGCGCTGTGGGAATGCTTATATTAGTTAATAAAATGCTGGATGAGAAAATTCTGATTTTTTTTCCTTTTATTTTAACCTGTTAACTGGGTATGACGAAATATTTCGTCATACATAAGAGCCCACTGCAATGGGCATGACGAAATTTTTCGTCATGGAAATTAATCGTAATATATTGAACGCATTACGTTCTACGTTGTTCTTATTCCTTGTATATTCCTTGTACATTGAATACATTTGAATTATAAAATATTTTATCAAAATAAATAAAAACCATAAGTTAAAAACGATATTCCTTTATTATTTGAGGTGTGATATTACTTATCGCTGCGAAGAAAAAGTCCCCATTCTGAAACGAGTTGAGCAATAGCTAATTCCCCGGTTAACAGGTTAAATGTTCATTGCTTGGTGAAATATATCGTGTTTCTATTCAGCGAACGATTCAGTACGTATAAATGAATAGATATTTTGTAAGTCTAGCAATAATATAATATATTCGGTCGTGCCTGCGGGTTGCGAGTTCAGTCCTGTTCAGAGAAAATAATTAATTTCCTAGCTCTGATAATGATGCAAAGCGCGCCGTTGAGTTCCGCTTCTCAACACGCAATGCCTCCAGTCAACGCGTTAAATATTTCATTTTCCCGAGTGGGAATCGAATCCACACCACTGTCTGTCGCACGCTTATGCCCCTGCGCCACGACTGGCTTTGTTTATTATAAATTTTCTGAAATTTAGTTATTAAATTTAAATAGAGAGTATATATATATAGAGTATATATATCAAGTATTTGCTTTAAAATGCTTAATGATGGCTATATATTATTATTATAGGCAAGCAAACAAGTAATAAATACGATACATTTTATTGCAACACCAACGGCTTTAATACTCTATTGATTTAATTTTAAGCTTACCTTTAAAATAATTAGAGATACAGAATGAGCCTAATCTTATTTATATTAACCCTTAAATGTATTATTGTGCGTAATAAACTTTTAATTATAAAATAAAAATATTATTTATTTAAATAACGCTTTAAACACTTTTAATTCGTCAAGTTACATAAAAATGTCAGGAGTATCAGCCCCACTATCGTTTATATAAAAAACAGTATTATAACTAGTCAAGTACTCATTATCTTCAAGTATAATAAATAAATTATTGAGAATATATATATCATTAACTTTACTATATGTTTTAACATGACCTTACTATAATACTACTAACACTATACTGTGACTTTGGAGTGCCTTAACCAAAGACAAATTAATTACCTTAACCTAAGAAATTAAGACACAAAAGAGTATCCAGATATATCCCAAAATGTTACTATTGCTTCAATTACCATTTAAGGGTTGACTTTAACTTCTTAAAAGCACGGGTAATAGCGCCCGCTTTATACATTAGCGAATAGATAAAACCCCAGCTTCTACTTAGTTGGCAGAACTAAATATCTTAGATAACGTGATGCCTGCGAAACTAGATGTAAGACGTCAGATACTACTAGGTTCAATTAAATCGCCATTCCTCAGATATGGCGGCCGCGTGATTGTTGGATTGCCGTCGAGATCGATATTTATAAAATATCTGTATTTGGCTTTCATTATCTGCTTATTTTTTGTGGTAATCACATACTAGTATGTATCTCCAATATGAACTGGTCAAGGCAGAGACATCATAGACGGGTCACTCGGTTCTTTACTTAGGGTACTTTAATTAACAGGACTTTAAATATTAATAACGTGTATTAAGCTGGTAGAGTGCCATTTGTCTGACCATACACGAAAGTAAATATAATATTCCCCTTAGAAGCATTTGAATCCACATCTATCATCATCCAGTCACTTCCAAACTATGCTAATAGTATTAATAGGCAAAAATACATAACTGAAGATATATTTCATTTATTTCAGGTTGTAACTGTTCCTCAATAGGTGCGGAGACCAGCGTGTGTGACATACGGACAGGACAGTGTCGATGTCGACAACACGTCACGGGGCGGGCGTGTGATACGTGCGAGGTAAGATCGTAGGAAGCATCAAGGTTATAGTTTAGAACGGAGTGTCTTCACTCAAGTTATTGTCCAATTATGTTAAAATAAGGAACTGATTGATTGTTAGAAAAAAGTACGCCCGTGTATAGCCCGTATCTATAGTGTATAACAAGAACAAATGGAAAGCACGAGATTCTCTCATACTGCATCTTCATTCTTCATTCAAAATTTTTTGCTTCACCCCGTATCAAGCACATATGAGAGTAGGCAGAGGGAACCTGGGAATCTAGTATTAAGATTCCATTCCCATTAAGACACTTTTGTTGCGGTCCAGTTTCCGATGATTGATGACGATTCGAGGCGGAACTCAACGCTGCGCGTTACCAAAGCGAGGAAGTAAAAATGTGAAATATTTTATTTCCCAGTATGATATTTCAGTTTACAATGGCCTCTATTTTTATTGTATGTCTTATCTACAAATATGGATGTAGTATAATGTTATTAGACTAATTATTTAGTTTCATTAATATCTTAAAACATTTAAAATCCATGATGTATCTATCTACTCAACGTTCCAACAATAGAAAACCATACAACAACAAATTTAAAATATTTAAATTCTGTTAAGATTTTAATTAATAACCGTAAGATTTAAGTGATTTAGTATTTAATCTCGAGCAACAAATTATCATTTCCCAATTCGCGTCGGGCGTACACGAGAAACATTTAATTGAATAAACAAGGCATAATTGCTAACTATACGTACTGATTCGCACCTGGCTCTTGTATTTATATAAGTAAAAGTTAGCATGGGAAATATGTTAAAGGTGCAAGCATGGGAAATATGTTAAAGTTTGAGTTTGCTTAGCAAGATTTCAATGAAATTTGAAAAAGGTTCGGTGCAATTTGATAATAAAAAATATATATTTTTTAAACATTACGCTGTATTTCCAAGCTCTGGTAACAAGACAATACGTGATGTTGAACACTGTCTTAAAAGACGCCATCTTGAATATTGAGCGGTGCGTCGGAAATGAAGTGTCTTAACACTATATTCCCTATAAATTACTTATGAGCAAATTTTAATGATAGATTTTGACATTCGTACTCTCGTACAGTAACCGTTGCACCTCGTACACGCGAGGAAATACCAACGAGACATTACTACGGAGGTCCGTACATTTGCATTTAGTTGATAGGCATTGAGTGACGGTTGTATGCACACCGCACAGTGATTTATATAGGAAGTGAGAGCTTGTAGGGAATTAAATAGATCTATTACTTTTCTGTGAGGTCAAAATTATTTGAAAAATGAAAATTTTTGTTATAGAAATTCTAAAAAATCAGTCAAGTGTGTTTACGAGGCGAATTTTATGCAACATGCATCATAAACGATGCATAAATGATCGTATCTTTTGACGGCGTTGACTTAGAAGCTTGTCGATTTTTTTCTGTGCCTCAACGACCTCAACTGGAACTATAGATCTAGCTATGTTTTGATAAAGCTAAAATAGACTTACGACTTACTAATAGCGATAGGACGAGTCATAATTTTACCGACTTCTTCAAATTTATGTATTCCAAAGCATAAGAAGTCATAGGTATCACTATTTATAAATAATTGACAAAATACTTGTTGACCATGCATTTAAACACAAAGACACACAGAACAGAAAGTAACTACTAAACAACAATTTAACATGAAGAGCCTTCTACAAGGATTACGTAACGCAATGTTACGAATTTGGACGAAAAGCGGAGAATCAACTGTCTTAACTCTATGTTCTCTTGTCTACATACCTAGAAACTAACAAAGTATTGACTTTGTGTATTTTTGCTATATTGCTTAATACATTATTTTTATTATATAATCGTTATTTTATTATTAGTTAGTTCTAGTAATTTTTATTATGATTGCAATATAATTTTATATATTGAAGTCCTTCCATTTATTTCATTAATATACAACTACGATAGTATTTTACTATTAAAGCCGTATATATTTCTAAACGGACATCAACAATCATAAATTATTCATTTGTATTATAAACGTTTATAGTCATTCACTCATTAATATCGCATTAAATTTATGCTGCGCTGTATCAAACAATAACCTTTAATCGACGTGCTTTAATATCGTAAAGTATTGTGTAAAATATTATGCAATAAATATTTAGTCTTATATTTTTATCTATCTTAAATCAATTCCTGTATTCGTAATAATTCATTCTCGCGAGTGAAAATCAAACCCACAATCATCACAGTCTACAGTAAGGCTGTGCTATAAGAACATGTCCTGAATTCTAATGATATTGCCTATACTTTTTAATAGTTGAGGTCTTTGTGACTTAATGAGGCAGTGTCAGCTTGTAAGCATAGTAATTGTAGGGGTTCCAACCCAACTCGAAATATGATTTCATATAAATTAAATTTCCTTTGTCTGACTAAGAATATGTAAGTTAATGTTGAGTGCAAGGTTGAGTTCCTCCACAAGTTCAAGAAGAATACGAATTGTCTTAACAATGAGTTGTTTTTACTTACTTTTATTGGTACAAAATATAACCAAAATTTTCTCCTAGGAAGGTTACTGGGGACTGGAGCAGGGTGGCTGCAGGCGTTGCGAGTGCGACGCGGGCGCGGCCGCCTGCGACCCTGTCAACGGCGTGTGCGCTTGCTCGGTCGGTGTCGGTGGCAGGAGGTGTGACAGATGCCTCTCTGGATACTACGGATTTGGGCCTAATGGATGTTTGCGTGAGTGAAATATAATTTTTTACCTTAAAATAAATTTGAGAGGTTGTGGTTGCGATTCCCAGTCAGGAGAATGAATTATTTCATTTCCTCGCTCTGGCCCTAAGATAAATCCCGACGTTGAGGTCCGCTACTCAAAGGACAAGGTCTCGAAAATTCGGCAGAAATTGGAGAACAGAATGTTTGTCTTGAAAATAAATGGATTTCAATTGTATCTATATATCGATCGTATCGATTTACTGAGTGTAAGTAAATCCCACCGCGTTCAAACTTTTGTACTTCTCTAATTATTTTCTATTTTTTACTGAATGAATAGTACTTTAAAACAGCTTTATGATTTTCAGCGTGCCCAATTTGCACAGACGGCCGCATGTGTTCCCCAATAACCGGCCGGTGTGTTTGCCCTGCAAGGACTCGAGGAGCGGGATGTCAGCAGTGCGCAAGAGGTTATTGGGGCAGAGCTCTTGGGTGTAGACCGTGTTCTTGTGGACCTGGTGCTCTTGCTGGTTAGTGTTTGGGAAACTGGAAGTCGGGTATCAGATGAATGTTACATGTTACATGTTTAGTGGATCACTCCTTTGAGTGGAGATAATTTTGTTGGTAAATTAATAAAAGCTTATAAAATTGCTTAAAATAAAGTGAATAATTGGTTCATATAATGACAATCAATACAAATAAACCTACAATGACTATTAAGTTATAAAAGTGCGTTTTGTACATTCGTTTTTAGGCCTATAAATGTGTCCATGTACATACATGTTCAGTGGTATATCAACAATAATAATAACGTGGCCGTCGTAGGTGAGTGGCGCAGCATATGTCTACAAACGCGACAATTGTGGGCTCGATTCCTACTACAGGTAATGATTTAATTTAATTATTTTGATTTCCTCGCCGCTCGAATTCCGCCACTCAACGTGCATTGTATCGAAAATTGGGCGAAAAATGTGTCAATACCCGCGTGTTTGAACACTAGGTATCCTCTACCTACAATGTTAAATGCGGGATAAAACGTGAAGCTAAAAAATAATAATAAACAGTATAATCTCCCAGACAGCTGTGACGCGGTGAGCGGTCAGTGCCAGTGCCGGCGCGGCTGGACCGGCCGCGATTGTAGCTCCTGCGCTGTTGGCTTCTTCGGGCCGAAGTGTAGACCTTGTGGCTGTTCTTTAGCTGGAACTAAGGGTTGCGGAAAGGGGGTCTGTTCTTGTAATGAGAAGGGAGAATGCCCTTGTAAGGTAAGATTGTACATTTAATTATTGATAAATAGAGATTTTTTAGTCAATGTTATTTTTATCTGATTTTTTAATTATAATTTTTGAATAATTAATATTATGGTACAAATTAAAAATTATTATAAGAAAATAAATATATATATTTTTTTTATTTTAAATGTAACATTCGTACGTCTTTAGTTAATTTATGTCTTAAACTTCACCTATCTCATATAATTAAAATGTTTACAGGAAAACGTGGTGGGGGAAAAATGCGACACTTGCCTCGATGGCACCTTCGGTCTTTCGGAAATAAACCCCGCGGGATGCACCGCGTGCTTCTGCTTCGGACGCAGCGCGAAGTGCACGCAGGCGTCCGTCACCCGCGCGGCGTTGCACGCTGCCACTCCGCTACATTTGAAATTATTAAGAGGAGATACTATTACTAAGGCTAGTATTATAAGGTTGTATAGTTTGAGTAGCACGAATCGTTTATTTTAAATTTAATAATGTTTCTCAATTGTACATTAAAATATAAAATTGTTTTTATCGCATTTAAGTTATTATTTTTTGTGATATGGAACATATTTTATTGTGGATAAACGAATAGTTGCCATGCTTAATAAACAATTTTCTAAGAAAAACATAATAACTATTGTAGATCTGTCGCCTTTACTTAAAATTATTTCAAATAAGTATTTATTTAGATATTTCTTATTATTTTGTCCTTAGACTGAGCAAGAACTCTTTTCCGTCCGCACAAGTATACAAGAAGGCACTATTCTCGTGCCCTGGCCTTCTGTACCAGTATATGCTGAACTTGGTGAACTGTTTCTTGGTGACCACGTCCTATCGTATGGAGGCGCCCTTAGATTCAGGGTAGAGGAAGAGGGTGGCGAACCTCTCCCTCAACACGTGATGACTAGGTTTCCACTCGTCAGTATTTATGGGAATAATATAGTGTTGGATTATTATGAGGTTAGTACTCGGATTGCCTTATTTACCCTATAATTATTGCCGTAATCGTCAGCAGTATAATATCTGACTGTAAACTCAGTGGTTTTGGATTTCGACTATTATTATTTTCCTTTATTTGTTCGGGTAACAAGACCAAGAGTGATATTGAATTCCGCTACTCACGAAAATTCAGAATAAAAAAATGAGAAATTGGAAAACGAATTGTTCTCCTATATGCGGGATATGACGTGAAAATAAAAATAAACACTCGGTATAAAAATATTAAAATACAGGATTTTTAACGTAGTGTTCGTATTTTTATGTGATTTCAGGTTTTGTTTGTAAGCGCTGGTTTTATTTCGAAAGGTTGTTTATTTTGTAGTACAAAAACAATTCTCAAATATTATAACAATGTTGCATGATTGATTTGATGTTATATATAATTGTAGAACATCGTAATTTTTATATAAAATCAGCTTCACGCTGTATCCCGCACACATCAAGGTAGGCAAAGAGAACCTAGTGCTAAGACACTCCGTTCACCACTTTCTGCCGAATTCTGGACACATTGCGTGTTGAGTGACAGAACTCAACGCCGCCGCCGTTGCCTCGACACCAGAGCGACGAAATGGAAATATAAATTTACATAAATTTTTCATCACCTCGAGTGGGGATCGAACCCACAACCAGTCGGTTTTTGCAGTCACACTTTGTGCCCCTGCACAACGACTAGTCTCAATATTTCTTATGTGAAGGAAGATTTTTAATTAATTAGAATGTCTATGACTGCCAGAACACGTCACAATAAAAAGTTAAATATGTATATACTTACATTTGATAAGAGGGGCAACTGACTGTTAAGACACTTTCTGCGTACCCCCAATTCCCAACCTTGGCGACGTTGCGCGCTAAGTGCGCCACGATGGCCAAAAAGTACAAACACTATAAAAAATAACAGTACGAAAAAAGGATTATTTTTTTCCAGCGCATTCCAGCTGTAAACGGCTCTCACGCGGTATACCTACACGAATCGCTTTGGGAAGTGCGTGGACGTAACGCTGGCAGGCTGAGGGGGGCCTCCCGCGGTGAACTGATGTTGGGATTGCTGGATGTGAGACGGTTGCTGTTACGGCTGTCCACACGAGGTCCAGCCTACAATGAACCTATGCATGTGCTGTAAGTGTATATTTAACTTGTTTTGCAGGTTCACGTTTTATCCGACATGTAGTGGGAAGGAGAACATAATGCTAGGACACTTCGTTCTCCAATTTCCGGAATTCGGGATATTACGTGTTATGCGTGCATACATCATGATTCATCTTGTTAGTGCAGGGAAATGTAAATAATTTCTACTCTTGTGTCGTGAACGAGCCTACATCCATTGTATTTAAGGCGGCACTTTATACAGTAAAAGAAACGTCGCTCCACTCGACCCACCGCCGACGCTCACTAACATCGAAGTATCGGCCTGTCAGGTTTACATGACTGGACACACTCCAATTACTATAGTTTCCGCCTATCTCTCTCCAAAAAAGAGCTTACTTAGAAAAGACCTACAGACTTTACTGGACATGGGGGACTCGGTCATAATAGCCGGGGACCTTAACAGCAAAAATACCAGATGGAATTGCCACTCCACCAACAACAGGGGGGTCGAACTTGC
>JAATLQ010032843.1:0-15650 GCA_013421005.1 Heliconius erato x Heliconius himera
CTTGTATTCAACCGTTGCACTAACCAATCGAGAGGATAATAGCACACCTACATCTTGACAGCCCCGCTGGTTTTCTGGTACGCCGGCCCAGAAAGCGACTCGACTGCCCGGTAAATCGGTAGTGTTATTGCCCTTCCGCTAGGTCTTAGTCACGCAGACGACATCCAAATCTCTATCATCCATCACATCTAACAGTTCATTCATCTTTTCTTTCATCCCTTCTCTTACATTCCACGTAGTTATTTGTAGCTCCGTCCTCCACCTCGTGGCGTGTTGGGTGGCGATCTCCAACGCCGCATTCGTCGCCACTTGACACACCATTATACCCCCATTATAACTTATATATAGTTATTATAGTTTTGAAGCAATAAAAAATTATATATCTACTCTAGTGTGTTTTGAAATCTGAAATTATTTTGACCATTTTAAAGGGCATCAAGTCCTAAGCCGCACCAGGCAACAAATACCCTAGCTACGCCACTGGACCATGAACCTACATAAATTAACCATACATAATTTTTAGACGTACTTTTGACACAATAATATAATACAACCTAATAGATACTTATTAATAGCACGAAAATCACTTACTTTTAATTTTATACCACAAAAATATCACATATAAATATTTCCAATTTCCACTCGTCGGTGTACCACGGACAACAGAACCCAGCACACGACCACGGACTGCGATAGTACTATTCAACTAAAACATTTCTAGAGACAATTGTCGATATCCCACGCTTTATGCTTGTAATGGCTAACTACGTTTATATTTAGCTTTGAACAGATACGTTTTTGTAAATGTTGTTTTTCTTTTAGCTTCACGCTGTATCCCGCACCCAGTAGAGTAGGCAGAGGGAACCTAGTGTTAAGACACTCCGTTCCCCACTTTCTGCCGAATTCTGGAGGCATTGCGTGTTCAGTGGCAGAATTCAACGCCGCGCTTTGCCTCGACACTAGAGTGAAGAAATGGAAATATAAATTTAAGTAAATATTTCATCTCCTCGAGTGGGGATCGAACTCACAACCAGTCGGTTTTACAGTCATACTTTGTGCCCCTGCGCCACGCACTGGCCTGGCTTTTTATTTGTTTTTCTTATAATTTTCGAGGCTAATTTTGTTTTTGAACGTCAAATAATTTACCACCAGTTCACTAAAGTTAATGCCTCAGACCTGAGAAGAACCGGCGCAGAAAACTCAGCGGGACTCATTTTTTTTAAATAAATTTGTACAAATACATATTTAAATATCTGTGACAATGATACTTTTGAAACAGACTGGAGCGAGCATTTCACTCACAAAAAGGTTAGGTTCTCAGGATCCCTCTGCCTACTACACTATATGTGGAATGTTCCTTGAAGCTAAATAAATAATGATTTTATATTATTTCATCATAGGCCTTGATTTTTTTTATAAGTAAAAGCTGATCTAGTAGCATCTATAGACATTTTTTCAAAAAGGGTGAGTTTCTACATTTGTCTACTATTTGTATATTTTTTTTGTGTATCCATAGTCATTTTATCAATAGATTAAAAAAAATTGAAACCTCTGCAATTGGAAGTTAAGGCATATATTTTCAAATATTATAGTGTACACCACTACCACTATTAAGTTATTCGGAACTGTTAAGTTGTGTCTCTGTTCTTGTCTACGTTTACTTATATATAATAGAAAATTCAATGAATTAACGAAATAAGAATGTTACTATTACTTCCAACGAAGTTGTTAAAACTTATATTTATGTATATCTACATATATCAATAATTTAAATTTTTTACTGAATTTACTTTAATATAGAGGAGCTCAGTGCTTTTTGCAAAAAAAATCTGCTTTACACTGTATCTCGCACGTTGCCCATTTTTCACCGAATTCTGGGGGCATTGCGTGTTAAGTGACGAAACTCAACGCCGCACTCAGCCTTGACACCAGAGCAAAGAAATGAAAATATAAATTTAAATAAATATTTCATTTCCTCGAGTGGGGATTGAACCCACAAGTGTCGCAAGTAAAGCTGAAGCTTTACTTGCGACACTTGCCAATTCAGTAAAATTTAATTTAAAACAATTTTGTCAAACAATATTCTTTACAATTATAAATATTTTTTTTGTTTAAAAACCGATTGAAATAAAAAAAAACAATAAATGTTAAGAGAAATACAACAACTAAATCAGCTCAGCCGTTTCTGAGGTTAGGATGCACAAACGCACAGACAAACAGATGAACCGAGGGACGAACCAACTGCCGGACAGACGGACCGACGGACGGACGGACAGACAGACATATAGACGTCTGTCTAAAAAAACAATTTATTTTGATTTCATTTAAATGATTTTATTGTATGTAGAGAGACCTAGAGATGTCCTACCTGAATATTTATCTATTATTTATTATAATATATTTTATAATTTAAAAAAATATGACAAGAAAATAAATATACACGCGCTAGCCTGTCCAGCCAAGCTAAAAGGCTGGTAACGTGCAGTGTTTATTTTACATGAACCGTTTCAGACATTGTCTACACCGTACACGCATGAAATTTACTACCAGGTACCATATCAAACATTATAGTCTTATTTTTATTGAAAAGATTGAAAAGACATGGCAAATGAGCGTGCGAGTCACCTGATGCTAAGCGACCGCCGCCCACGAGCACGTGCAGCACCATAAGAGTCACAGGTGCGTTGCCGGCCTTTAAGGGGTTGGGCGCCGGAGCCCGGCATTACCTGATGCGATACGCAGTGGCATAAAGCCACTACTTAACGCCGGTTGTAAATGCCGGGGGTGGTAATAATCCGGTCGAGTCTGCTCATGCGTGTTGCGATTGCTAGGGACGTGACTCTGCCACATGTACTTAAATCGCCTCTGACGACACCACCAGTACCAGAGTTTATCTAGGATCCTATTCTAGGCCGGGATCATACGGCAAGAAGACGGCCTAAATAGTTCAGTACAAGTTGGAAGTAAACTTACTTGCAAATATAATCAAATCTATATGTAAAAAGTAGTTAAGTAACTATAAAAAAGTAGTTGTTTAGTAACTGTTATTAAGTAACTCCCATTATTTTGTCAGTGTAGTAGAGGACGACGCATTAATTAACATTTAACTTGGCTCTCAATTCACATTTATGTTTTTCACGGGATACATATATCTTAGGTAGTAACATTACATATCTACGTATATTATTATAAATAATTAATTATTAGTCTTTTGTTTCAGAGTTTAAATGGTAGACGTATGAGGTTAAAAATCAAGGTTGTAACTTGCGTTATATTCTTATACAACACCATATTTTTAAAAATAATCATAACTATAAATGATGACTAAGCACTATTTTTAAATACATAGATATATATGTACCGCAGTTTGTTGCAAGTTATATACATAATATTAATAAGCATGTAACGTATAATTTCAATGTCAACGAGTTATTCAGAGCTTTTTATATTATAATCGAGACTCGTGATAAAATAATAAAGGAATCTGAATTCAATTTGAAGCATAATTTTGCAAGGAGGTTGAGTTTTTTGTATTTGTTACATTATTTAAAATAATTGTGTTTTTTCAAGTATGAGTAATCAAGTAAGTCTAACCAATTCAATAAAAATTTAAATGGAGAGGGACTCGAACCCGAGACTACGCGAGTACCGCTACCTTCAATTTTTTATACGTTTTCTAAATAAGTATTTTTCTTTAAAAATGTTTCAAAATATCTAACCGATTCCGTTAAAAAGTGCGAAGCTATAACTAGATCGCTCTATTTAATAATCGTTTACACTAACTGAATACAACAGAAATATAAAAAAAAATTAATAAAAAACATTACGGTACAGTTGTATAATTAATTATACGTAAATAATTAAATATAACTGTTCCAAATTTAAATACTTTTCGAATATTTTTATTCTTTTAATATAGATGTTTTCAAGGTTTTTTTACAGGTTAAATAAAAGGTTACATTCGGCTTTCCAATCCAGACCTCGGCATTTTTTAAATCATGAAGCATCATCATCATCACAAGGTTATATCGGGTGATCAAAAGTAATACGGATATTAAGTACTTCTATGAAGTAATCAATCAATCAATCAGCTTCACGCTGTATCACGCACACAGCAGGGTAACCAGAAGGAACCCAGAGTTAAGACACTCCGTTCCCCACTTTCCGTGGAATTCAGAAAGGCGGAATTCAACACGCTTTTCCTCGACACGAGAGCGAAGAAATAAAAATATAAATTGAAATAAATATTTCATTTCCGCGAGTGGGGATCGAACCCACACCCTGTCGCGTTTAAAGTCGCACTTTGTGCCACTGCACCACGACTGGCTTCATATATTAAGTAGTAATATATCAAAACGTCAAAGGACACTCGGTATTATTTCCAAATATTTTTACTCTTTTTCTCTCCCTCCTGCTTTATCCCACCATGTATATAGGAAAGTAGGTTCAGATGGAACCTAGTGACAAGACACTCCATTCCCCATTTTCCATTCAATTTCTGAGACAATGTTGGCGAGTTGAGTAACTAAACTCCACACCGCCCTTTGTCTTGTTACCAATGAAACAGAAACAGCAGGTAATGAAACAATGAAAATATTTTATTTCCTCTATTTTGAATCGAATCCACAACTATCTAAGAATATTATTTTATCTTAAGGCATATAAAACACATAAATATAAGAGTTAAAACGATAAAGACCACGCGGTAAAAGGTCGATATGGCAAAGCAATGTACTTTAATATTCTAGCTGCGCTTCTGCAGTCACGTAAAACAACTTAAAGATATAACATTCTACGGTTTCTTGAATAACGTGTAAAGTACCTATTTACCCCAGTTTGTTAACTGCTCAAACATTTTATCTGTACAAATATTTAGCATATATATTTTTTAATTTAACTCTGAATTCCGTACATAGCAGGGTAGGCAGAGGGAACCTAGTGTTAAGACATTTTGTTTCCATTAAGTAACTTCCATTTTCCACTTTCCGTTAAATTCTAGAGGAACTGCGTGTTGAGTGGACTAAACTAACAGCGCTTTGCCCCTTTGCTAGGAAATGGAAATATTAAATATTTCCGTCCTCTGAATGGGAACCCACAACCGTTGCGTTTGCAGTCGAACGCTAGTGCCACAGCGCCACGTCGCCGATGTTTTCTTCTAATAAACATGTTTTATGTTAATGTTGTTCATAAAACCATTAAAATTTTCTATTGTAAGTAAATTACGTTTTTGCATGTTGAACTTCTGTCTTTTTATATATATTTTTTTAATTTAAATCAAAATTAAATCAACTTCACGTTGTATATATATATATATATATAATCAGCTTCACGCTGTATCCCGCATACGGCAGGTTAGGCAGAGGGAACCTAGTATTTAGACCCTCCGTTCCTCACTTTCCGCCGAATTCTGGAGGCGTCGGTCTTGGTCTTGGGCGTTGCTGCACTATAGTTTTTACAATAATTACATAGAACTATGATTAAAAATCTTATTATTATTTAGTATTCATAATCTTCAACTTTGTTGGCGTTCACATAAAACGTAAAATATAGTTTATTTACGTTCTCATAAGAATTGTGGATTTCGTGATGAGAATTAAAACAAAAGTGAAGATCTGTAATATATCGCCGTCCCCGGAGAACAAAATGATAACAGCCAAAAACCATGATATAATGTTATACGATGGTTGAGTTTTATGTCTACATATTATATATTCACATACATATTATACATATTATATATTTTTTTCGTATGTTTTTCATGATTAATTTAGAAGTTATGAAATATTAAAATATTATTCATAGCTCCACACGGTTACAAGAATAAACGTTCAAAGTTATGTTCGTAAAAAAAAAAATATAATACGCAATGACAAATGCTGTAAAATTATTCTTTAAGACTGTTTACAATAAAAGCCGATTATCATATTTAAATGTTATTGTAATATTTCCGAATGACAATATAATCACATTGTAAAATACAGACAATTTTTAGTTTGCACGAGAATAAAATGGTTGCTATTATTGCTATAAGATTCACCTGAAATAACTCGTATTGAATAAAATTGTAAGACAAAATAACAGTAGGTATACCGAGTTGCTTGGTATTTCTGAGAATGAAATGGTAAGTTAACTTAAGTAAATTAATGAAACTTTTCGTATTATTTTATAATTAGTATTCGGTGGATGTACTTACATATAATGTAATTTTTAAATAAATAATGGTAGCATAAAAAATTAGGTTTCAGAGGAGCCCTGTCATTATAAGAATATTATTTTTCGATGTTTATGATGAACAACTAAGCATAATAAAAGTCGTTAAGCATCTTATGCGTTTTCCATTGACATATAAAAATCTAAGATATGGAACAATTATTCATTAACCAAAAAACCAAAAAATAGCAGTCTAGATAAACTATAAAAAAATTGGACAAGCGCGAGTCGGGCACATACACCGAGGGTTCCGTATCAAAATTGGAGGCCTCGCGCTTTTTCTAAAATTCAGACTCAGCTCAGCCATCTTTCAACTGATATCTCACTTGAATTAGCATCAAAATATCAAATATTGCCCCTTTTTTTAAGGCCATTTTTTTATTTATTTAAAAAAAGAACATAAGGAGTCTATTTCCGTATCAGGCAAGTGGCCTTTGGAACATTACCCGCCACAATAAGCAACTAGACCTTTCTTCGAGAAGTGAAGTAAAACAGAATTTACTCAAAACCATTATTCGTTATTATTATACAAATTATTTTAATTTTCTGATATACCATTTTGATTTTCTTTTTTATCATGATGAATTGAGATAATTATTACAAGCTAATATTGTACACAAAACACGTATAAAGCGTAAATCGGACCGCGCCCGTTATCGTCGACCTTGTTTGACATTGTGTTGACAGGAGCACTGGTGGCTGGTGTATTTTAGTCTCGTATTTTATTTGACCTTTTGAACTGAGATATCAAGAATATTGTTACGAACACTCCTGCCAGATATCTCGTACAAATCACTGGAATATTCTTTCATTCATAAAAAACATGTCGAATGTGGTTGTAGTTAATACAAACCCCTACGAGGGCCAGAAGCCGGGTACGAGTGGTTTACGTAAAAAAGTTAAAGTTTTCCTCCAAGATAACTACACAGAAAACTTTATTCAAAGTATTTTGGACGCTAATAAAGATGCTATTGTCGGCTCGACTCTCGTCGTCGGAGGTGATGGCAGATACTTGGTGAAAGAAGTTGTGGACAAAATAATAAAAATATCAGCTGGAAACGGGGTAAATAAACAAAAATGAATTGCTCAAAAATTATAGTTAATTCGCCTTATGTCGACTGCCAAATATATTTTATGCGTATTTTATGTTGATGATCTATCTATTTAAATATTCTAATAAAGACGATACGACATGATAAATATATCTACTTATGTTTATACAAATTAATTTGATTATCATCATTTACTCACAATTGTTATTTTACAATATTCGCAAAATTTTATATTTTTACTTGTAAAATATATATTTTAACGATTATTATAATAATTTATCATATATATTATTATTATTATTATTCCATAGGTGGCAAAACTTTTAGTGGGGCAGAATGGGATTCTTTCTACACCTGCAGTGTCACATATTATCAGAAAATATCAGACTCTAGGTAAGTAAAGAAAAACTAAGTCAAATTATTATTTTTAATATGTATATAATATACTACTATGATTAAAAAAGAATAAAATGACTAAAAAGACTTGATAAGTTTAAAATCATTTTGTTGATGACTAATAACAGTATTAAATATTAGTTGTACTCAACATTTACTCATTTTGATTTGACTACAAGGGCGAAGCTGGGGTAAAAGCTAGTAAAAATTATATAATCACAAAATAACTTTTATAACACAGGTGGAATCATACTCACAGCGTCCCACAATCCTGGAGGTATCAACAATGATTTTGGTATGAAGTTTAACTGTAGTAATGGCGGCCCCGCACCCGATGCCATTACTAATGAAATCTACACAATGACTACTGTTATCAAACAGTACAAGATTGTGCCGGACATCAAGTGTGATATAGACAAGATTGGCATTTTTAAATTTAAGGTGGAATTTTATTATATTTCCATATTTTGAAGGTCTTACAGCTGCAAATGCTATGGTTGCAGGTTTGATTCCCACTTGAGGGGATGAATTGTTTTCATTGCCTTGCTTTGGTAACAAGACAGAATAAAGTTGAGTTCAACCACTCACATAATGTCTCGCAAATTAGGCAGAAAGTAAGGAATAGACTGTAAAATACTTTGATTCCCTAATCAACGCTAAATTCACTATCCTAACTTATTTACACTGAAGTAACACTATGATTTTCTTTTAGAATTATACAAATACATATATGTAGTCAGCATGTAATACAAATACATATATGTATTTGTATAATTCTTATATGTATTATTTTTTACTTGGGACTTAATTATATCCCATCCATCTTCTATTTTTTAATACGCAAAAATAACATTAACAAAAAATGTTTAATAAAATTACAGGTAGAAGATCATGATTTTATGGTGGAGGTGATAGACTCGGTGAAAGATTATGTAGATTACATGAAGGACATATTTGATTTTCCCAAGATCAAGTCTCTTTTACAAGGATCTGAACAAAACAAGCCTTTCAAAGTTCTCATTGATTCAATGAATGGAGGTAAATATATATTATCTATATTTTCAACTGATTATTGATATATGAACATTTTAATTACTGATTAGTTATCACTAATACAAACTTTCAAATGATAAATCATCTTAAGATTATTAATATCTTGAGGATTTTACAAAAATGTATGACTTAATTACATATATATTATTGCAGATAAGTAGGAAAAGTTATTTTAGTTATTTGCAAATATGTACATTCATTCCATTTTAAGTTTGCTGCAACCATAATTTAAAGTAACTATATAATATACAAACAATACAAATAAGTCAAAATGTATGGAATTAATATCAATAAATGTCATGTAGAATAGCTGCCAGTCTATGTAATAATTAAATTGTGTCATTAATATTGAAAAGAACATTTTAGATTTGTTGCTGGTTCTTCTCAACAGAACTGCTTTTTGAGTTGGTAGTAGCCACATGTTCATTCAACGATTCGAATTCAAATAAAGAATAACAAACTCTGTTAGTCTCGTCATAATTTATATAATATTCTTTATTGTACTAAAATATACATAAGAAAACTACAATAAAACATTTAGTTCACAAAGGTGGATTTATCTCTATAAGAGATCTCTTCCAGCCAACTAGTGGAAGTGGATGAGTAACAAGTAGCGGGTAAGAACATAGTATAAGTATGTTATTACTTAAATCATTTTTAAATCATTACTGTGTAAGATGGAGAATGGAGTGTCTTGATACATTAGATTCGCTATTCCTATCTTGTCATTTGTAAAAAACAAACAAAGTAAAGCTAAGAAAATGCATTAGGTTAAGTTATATAATGTCAAAATATCTGTTCTATGTTTTAAGGGGAGATGAATAAAACAACAAAAGAGAGATAAAATTTCATTAAAAAATTTTTTTTGAAAAATTACAGTGACGGGACCGTATGTGAAGCGTATCTTCATAGATGAGCTTGGCGCGACTAACGACAATGTGAGACGGATCATACCTCTCGAGGACTTCGGGGGAGCTCACCCTGACCCCAACCTGACCTATGCCGCTGATCTGGTCAATGCTGTCAAAAATGGAGATTATGATTTTGGAGCTGCGTTTGATGGAGATGGTAAAGCAATCAAATTAAATATTATATTCGGCCATACAATATTTTTATTCATTTTGTTACTTAATGTTTTTCTATATTTAAATAATTTTTCCCGACTTCGGTAAAATAAATGCGGCATTTCAGGCGGCAAGTGGAGAACAGTGTTTCCTCACCAGAACCTGATAATAGAAGTGTAATGTGTTGCAGGCGACCGCAACATGATAATCGGGCGCGGCGCGTTCTTCGTGACGCCGTCGGACTCGCTGGCGGTGCTGGCGCGCCACCTGCACCTGCTGCCCTACTTCCGGCGCCGCGGCGTGCAGGGCTTCGCGCGCTCCATGCCCACCGCCGCCGCCGTCGACCGCGTCGCAAGCGACCTCGGCCAGGAGTGCTTCCAGGTGCCCACTGGTGAGCTCGCTACTCTGACTATTGGGATGCCTCTGTCATTTTATTACTTTATGGAGCATCTGTCAGTTCATCATTCTAAATGGGAACATGTAATGCATTCATATGTAATATTACTCTGCATACTACAAAGCCTCTGTCATTTAACTACTCTGTGCATTATTAAACCTCTGTCAGTTCATTATTCGACTTACAACAGGGCCTCTGTAACATTATTACTCTGCACACTATCATTTAACTAATTTGTGCACTTGCTTAGAAATACTTATTCCTAAGTGTGGAATAACACTTTAAAAATGTTTAAAAAATAATTTGTGCGCTATAAAAATTTTACCACTTACCTATTATGTGTATTATGGAGCCTCTATACATTCATTACTTTAAATTCTCTATCAATGTTAAATATTAACCTGTTCAAACCAGGCAACCCTGGGGTTGCGGTAGACTGAGAGATGAGACTGAAACATGTGAGTGCAATTTTCCCCATAAACGTATTAAGAAAAAATTTAATCCATAGTAGTGTAGGGGTATTGCACATTAAATTTATTGTGCATACTAAATCTAAGTGAATAAAAACTATACTATATTTCTGACCTATTTACACAGATTTAAAACACTAAAAAACACTTTTCATAAAAAATTATATTAAAAATTTTATTTGTCAACCTCTTTCGATCGTGGACTTCTTGGTATCGTGTCGTATGGTCTTCCGCGACAGGTTTTGACTGTTATTCAAAATTTTTGTTTTTTTTTTGTCAAATTTTTTGCGCCATTTTTGGCGCAAAAACACTTGAAAAATTCGATTTTTGCGGATTCGATTCTCTCTCCCGCGGCACATACATCATTTTAAACGCCTTTCGACCGACCGTTTGACACCGATTTCATGGAATTCTATTCAGTGGAAGCTGAAAAAAAAGACCTCCCCACTCGATAGGCAGGTAGACAGGAATCCGGGGAAAAAAAAAGCGAGCATTATTTTTAGGTTATATAGACACTCGGCAGCTTTTTACACCGACGAATCACTAGAATAAAACGTTGGTATTGCATACCAAATATTAATATAATATATACAAATTATATAAATATTTTTAACAACTATTTGCATTGACTGTTGGGTTGCTGGAGTACATCTATATATATTTTCTTTTGATATATTATTTAAAGTTTTACAAATTGACATGGTAGGAAACACAAAGTCTCGTGGGAGGGGCGAGAAATAAAGCTCAAAAGCTTTATATTTAAAGAAAAAAACTACTTACACTTTGCCACTTTTGCCACTTACGTACACTCCTCTATTCTTCAAGGTTGGAAGTACTTCGGCAACCTGATGGACGCAGGGAGGCTGTCTCTCTGCGGAGAGGAGAGCTTCGGCACGGGCTCGGACCACGTGCGCGAGAAGGACGGCGTGTGGGCGGCGCTGGCCTGGCTCAGCGTGCTGGCGGAGAGGCGCCAGGGGGTGAGCGAGATACTGCAAGACCACTGGAAACAGTATGGGAGGAATTATTTTACCAGGTGAGCTTGTTAGTTTCCAGCTGTTAACTTCAATAATAAGCAAATCTTGCAATAATAATTTTTATCTTGCTTCCTAAAGGACCCTAGGAATGAATACTATTGCAAGATTAAATATGAAATTTTTTAAAAATATTTTTAACATTTTTTAAAGTGTTATTCCACACTTAGGAAAGAAAAGTACTTATTATTAAAAAAATAATTACATACAAAACAAATCTCATTTAAATGCTTTATCGTTCAATCGAGTATGACGCCCAGAAACATGAAAGATGTATAAAAACGGTATTAGTTTACTGTTTCTCATGATTTACAATCTTTCATTTATTTTTAAACGATTAACGAATGCTTTCTACCAATAATAGACATCATAAACAGATTGAAAATCACAAAAGTCGAAATATAAAAAATAGTGTATGTCCTGAACAGAGTACAAGAGCAATAACTTAAGTGAGTAAATCTTAATATTGTGAAACTGTATTTAATAGTGGATTATTAATCTAAGGTTAATCTCAAAAAGTGGGTTGTATTATTTTACACCCAATATTATTTTCTAAAAACCTTTCGCCAATAAATCTGGTCCAAACGTAAAAAACAGAATGCACTGTCTATACTAAAAGCACATGCATCTAAGGACCCACAAATAGAAGTGCACACGCACCTTGAACACTTGAAAAAGCTCCCGTACTTTGAGTAGCTACGTGATATTTCGAGGCTTCGTCTACTCAAGAAAAAGAAATTATACAATATTCGACACTATTTTTGCATTTATGTAACCAATAATCCGATTCGCTTAATACTCACATATTCGATACGTGATAATGTATAATATGTGAATCAGCTTCACGCTGTATCCCGCACAAAGCAGGGTAGGCAAAGCAGAGGGAACCTAGTGTTAAGACACTCCGTTCCCCACTTTCCGCCGAGTTCTGGAGGCATTACGTGTTGAGTGGCCCGACACCAGAGCGAAGAAATGTAAATATAAATGTAAATAAATATTTTATTCCCTCGAGTGGGGAATGAACCCATAACCAGTCGATTTTACAGTCTCACTTTGAGCCCTTGCGCCACGACTGGCCTCTTTATGTGAATAGCATGAATGCATGGAAGAGCAGCAAGAAAACACATTTACGTTCTTTTTAAACTATTTTGCTATTATTAAATAGTCTGTAGTGGTCATATACAGTCCATACATGAACAATGGACACGAACACATGTGTGTTTACTTGATTTTTTTAAATATTTAAAGTAATGCTAACATTAAAAAAATTTAAAATAGGTAATTTAGTGTATCATTATTTCAGATATGATTACGAGGAATGCCCCAGTGACCCTTGCAATGAGATGATGCAGGAGTTGGAGAAGAAGATGACGTCACCAGGTTTTGTGGGATCTAAGCACTCGTCGGGAGGCAAGACATACACCGTGGCACTGGCTGACAACTTCTCATACATGGACCCCGTCGACCGCAGTGTTGCTATGAAACAGGTGTACATTTTGATTTTTTTATATATTTTTTTAATTTATTTGACCGAAGTAAAAAGTAAAAAAGTACAACAGGGGTGTTAAAGGGAACCTAGTGCTAAGACATTTTCCGCAGATATCTGGAGGCATTGCGTGTTGAGTAGCGGAACTCAACGCCGCGCTTTGCCTCGCCACCAGAGCAACTAAATGAAAGTATTAAATATTTCATTTCTCAACCTCTAATAAATATTTGCATAACATTTCATTTACGCTTACTTCAGGGTCTTCGCATTGTATTCGAAGATGGTTCTCGTGTGGTGGTTCGTCTCAGCGGCACCGGCAGCTCCGGCGCCACCGTCCGGTATGTTATACAACGTTTATGATTAATACAGGGTGGAAGTGCCACCGCTCCTTTTACGGGAACAGCATATAGGGTAAAATATTTTAAACCCATACCTAAAGAAATTAATCAAGATACCTCAACAGTTTAGACGTAGGATTTTTTTTCATTTTACGATGTTTATCCATACCTGTATTTCGTGTGACGCAGTTACGCATCGATACCAAGAACGTAAACACATCCTGATACAAAAATACTACTAAAGGTAAATCAACTTTGAACTTTGCCGCCAGTACTCGATTTTGGAATGAAGCGTATGCGGCGGTTTCCCTTTGATAGATTTATGTGTGCGTGCGTCGTTCTTGACAAATGGCATTTTATATTACAACATTAATTTTATTATTTATTTTGTTTGAAAAAATAACTCTTTCATTTTTGAGAATATTTTTTTTCTTTAATTATATTTAGGCTTTTATAGAGTAGTTAAAACTGTGGTTTCATTTAAAGTGGTGCTGACACTTCCACCCTGTATAGTAACTTTGTTCATTGCAAACGGATGGAAACAGAGAAAAGCGAGTTATTTAAAGATTAGAAAAGCGTCAATGGTTATATTATTATTTAAAAATATTTAAAGGAAATATGGGAAATATTATTTTAAGAATAACTATAACAATATAGTTTTGTATAATATGAAATATATGCGATACTTACCTTCTCTATACGATTTTTTTAAAATTCACACTACTATGTAAAATTTACAAATTTTCTTATTTAATTGAAATACTTTTTTTTAACTAACCTAACCTTTCCTTTATTATTCTAATAAACCTTTTTACTTTATTATTCTATCCACAGACTGTACATAGACTCGTACGAAGATAAAGAAGTACTCGGCGACGCGCAACAAATGCTGCGACCTCTCATCGACGTCGCATTGGAAATATCGCAGTTACGGAGATACACCGGCAGGGACGCACCCACTGTCATTACATAAATTAAAACAAGTCATAAATGAAGGCTAAAAATTTATAATTATCTTTTATAAAAACTTGTCAATTTCCTGTCAAAAAACAAATGCAAAAAGTTGGTATCGTCTATTATTGCGTCGAAAAATTCAAAAAATTATAATAAAACTATTGATTTAAAAATAATCGATTGTTTTTAGAATTTGATTAATGTAGGAATATTGTTTTTTATGGATTATATTTTTTTTTTATTTCCAGCAACAATAAGTATAGTTTTCATTATTACAAGGGGGTTTCACATTATTTATTATTTAAGTATATCTATTTGTGTGTTTATTAACTAACATTTGTATAAAGTAATTTGTTTTTACATACTTATTTTGTATATATGAATAATTTTATAAATAAGGTATTTTTTATGGAAATTATTACAATTATTTGATATTTAATAAGAACTGTTCCTGTTATATTGTGATCAATAATTCATATTACCAAACTAAAAAATTGTATAACAGCAAAGCTATTATTGTTAAAATATTGAAATATACAAGGTTATTATTGCTTCATATCTGTATATAATTTTCTCAAAATATTGCGACGAACTCTAAAGATGTTTTTAAATGTATTTACACATTTTTTATACAGTTGTTTTATATGTAGAGTATAATCGTTAAATAAAATACAAATCTATATAAATTACGTAGTTTTATTTATATTTAAGCAATAATATTAGACTTAACGATACTTTTGACATAGATAAAAAAAATAAAATACCTTAATCCAATCTCTAGATTGGATAAATATATGAAACAATCTAAGATTGACGTTGGAGATAGGTTATTAATATTGGGCGATAATCTACCTGATTTCGAGATAAATGGTCTTGACAGACGGACAGACAGACAACTGAAGCTAGATAAAAAGGCTGCTTCACGCTAGTAAACCAATTATATAAAAGAGGAAATATAAGAAGTAGGGGAGAGGGGGGCACATTCGAACGATTTTTAAACTTTGTGTCATATCTAAAAATTCTACAGTTTTTAACTTCTTTACTATTTCACAATGCTTAGTCCAACTATTGTGCCACACAATCGTAGCATCGTATGTAGAAAAATATATAAGGTAAAGGTGCAATATCAACTTTAGTAGCAGTAGTCAAATGTTCAAAGCTGCCCCCCTTGCGGGGTAGCTTTGAACATATATGGGGCA
>JAATLQ010032844.1:0-15651 GCA_013421005.1 Heliconius erato x Heliconius himera
CGTGGCGGTCGTAAGATCCAAAAGAGGAAGCGAGGGTCGTGCAAAGTAGTCAGAGTCAAAATCCGAGAAAAACAAAACAGTAGTCGTTGAAAATATCAAACAAACGGGAAAACATTCAAAATGTCGATGCGTTATGACACGAACGTAATGACAGAAGCAAATGTTTTTTTTTTAATGTTTTTTATTTAATGGCCTGATTTTGCGATGACAAACAGATGCAAAAATACAAAAAATCATTAGACAAGGTGTGATTGTCAATCAGCTGTCACATCTCTGACTTAATATATGATTGATTTTAATCGATTAAGGATCTAAATCTTATTTTTTCATTTTTCTCCACTTCCAGATTGTCAATTAATTTATTATTTGCTATTCTAAAAATAAAAAAAAAATTGTAATTTTTTAGATCACATCTCAATTCTTTACGTGACGGCCCAAAAGTTTCATTCTCCTTTAAGCTTGTATTTTTTTTATGTAGTATACTTTGAACTGAAATTGGTACGAAAGCGTCGGTGGGTGGTCATCGAAACATTTTTTTTGTTATAAAATTATAATAAATTAATTTATATTGTGCAAAAAGTACTATTGGCAACCTAACAAAGTGTTTTTCCCTAAGGATACTTAAATATTTATAAATTCATAAAAAAAATCTTGCTGAATAATGAATGAAACATAGCCCTGGTTCACCGCGATCAGGTAATAAAATACGTTTATTTTAACACAACTATGTACATATTACTTTTTATAAAATATATTTTAATCGGGGGCCAGTCATGGCGCAGCGGCACGAGGTGTGACTGTAAAACTGACTAGTTGTGGGTTCGATCCCCAATCGAGGAGATGAAATATTTACTTAAATTTATATTTCCATTTGTGTGTCGAGGTTAAGCGCGGCGTTGAGTTCTGCCACTCAACACGCAATGCCTCCAGAATTCGGCAGAAAGTGGGGAACGGAGTGTCTTAACACTAGGTTCCCTCTGTCTACCCTGCTGTGTGCGGGATACAGCGTGAAGCTGATTTATTTTTTTTAATTTTTATATTTTAATTGATTGTTTAAGAAGACGAAGAACATTTGGTTTGTTATTTATTTATTTTTTATTTAATGAAGGGTCATCGTAGCGCAGAGTTACTGTTAACGCGACGGTTGTGGGGTTTGATCCGTCGTATTTTCATTTCCTAATTTTCTACTTCTACTTTTAAATTTTTGCCTTCGATTTCACTTAACATTAGCGTAATAAAAATTGCAATTTTATGTTAAATACAATCGTATAGATCTATGTCAGATGCAAGTGCCTTGCTATATTAGTCCTTGGAGTGAGACCTCTCGGACGCCCAAGGAAGCGCGCGATGTGAGCAGGAAGACAGACCGTGATATTGATAACTGTTTTGGCACTACTACAATTTTCATAGTAGAAAATATAATAAAAAAACTTGCGTTAGTTTTGTTTATGTTTTGAATTTTCATATTATACAAAAAAAATATAATAATTAATTACTGATGCGTATAAACTGCATAACTATTTGTCTGAAGCCAAAAAATATTGCTTCTTTTTCAATGCAGACGTTAATTATTTATATAATATAAGATTTAAATAAGCAACTAAATATATGCTATTAAGTAATTATTACATTGTAGGTACACAGAATTTAAATATTCAACTGATGCGCTAATACATTTAATTGATTTACACACAGTTAAAACTAACAATATAAATTATAGAAATCAGTAGTCAACAAGCTGTACACGCCTTAAGGTATTTTTTTGACGTCTGAAATAAAATAATATGCAAATTAATATGAACTGAATGTTTTTTTTTTAATTGTACTATAAATTAATATTAATTATCTGTGTTTAGTATTTTGTAGTACTTAACAGTGCAGTGGTGACAAACGATTCGCTCTTCTTCGTTCGGAGTTTTCGGGTAAGTAGATACTTAGGTACATACGTAATAAAAATATTATTTTTTATTATTTATTATAATAATTTGTATTATTACTATTCTCATATAAAATTTTACGTTTTATTTCACATAACCCACCAAAATTTAATGCAGGCTATGACTTCTTTTATTCATTTTAGTACATATACAATTTTTTTTAAATATTGATATACGATATTAAATTAGGCACTGCTTAAATTAAATTTTGAAGTGATTTTCTTTTCTACTTTATTTAGGTAATATTATTGTTATTTTTTTAAATTTATGTATGTATACTTACATAGAAGTTCAAATTTTATTTGATTTAAATTAATATTAAATTAACAAAAAAATCTCTTTCAGTTTACCAAAATGTTGATGATAGTTTTGTTCTTGTTTATGATTTTTGTATGCTGGAAATGGTATACGCGAAGATTTCCAGGGGAGCCCCCGGCACATCCAGGAAATTTGCCATTAATTGGAAATGCCCATATGTTCATCGGTGACACTATAAGTAATTAAATCTTTTTTTATTTAGGGTTATGTATTAATCAGCTTCACGCTGTATCCCGCACACAGCAAGGTAGGCAGAGGGAATTTAGTATTAAGACACTCCGTTCCCCACTTTCTGCCGAATTCTGGAGGCATTGCGTGTTGAGTGGCAAAACTCAACGCCGCGCTTATCCTCGACGCCAGAGCGAAGAAATGGAAATATAAATTTAAGTAAATATTTCGATGGGATCGAACTCACAACCAGTCGGTTTGCGGCGGTCGGTTTGGAGCGGCACGAGATGTGACTTTAGTCACATCTCGTTCCGCTGCGCCACGACTGGCCTTTTTTTTGTTATGTATTAATAATAGAAAAAAATATTCAAAGAGATTTTATGATATGTAATGATTCTAGTTTAAATATAATTCTGCCCAATAGAGTCTCAATTAGTCTTTAGCTACATTATCTAGTAGATATTGTTTACCGAGGCTTTTGGAACAAAAAGTTGTTGCTCTTCAAGTAGATATGGCTACCAGGGATTTTTTATTAGCCACTAATGAAACTAACACTAATGTATATTCTTATCGTAAGTCACCCATTTATCACCCACCGTAATCAATTGTTTAAGAAATGGTTCGGAATTGTTACGTTTTAACAAAGAATCGCAAATGGAAATACGTTGCATTAAGTTTCTCTCAGTGAGATCATGTGGTACCCAAATGTCAAGTTTTTTTCTTGTACCCAGATTTTTGTAAATGACGTAAAATTGTTTTGTGATCAATATCCAGTTCTTCAGGAATGTCGTAGCCACTTATATGTCGATCTTGCTCCACTTTCTCAAAGATGGCACTGATTTTATCTGTGACAGGATGTCCAGAGCGAATCTTATTTTCACACTAAAATTTCCAGAAACGCTTGAACCAAATTTGTGCTACACTTATTGATAACGCACTAGGTCCGTAAATTGCACAAATTTTATTCGCGGCGTTGGTCGAATTTTTATCATTTTTGTAAACTTTACTGAATTTCTTCGTCACATACGTTCACTTTGTTTGCTTGAAAAATGGCGAGAACCAGTTTTTTTATTTATTGTATCTTCAGAATGTCACATTTAATGATATTAAAACCAGCCAGTTACAATCAGTACAGCCAAAGAGGTTTGATTACTAATAATACATTCAAAATACGAAAATACTTTTGCTCCGACTTATTTTTAGTATTATTATGTAGTATGTATCTCCATTAGTAACTTAAAAGAGGTAGAAGCCACCATATATAACAATGATGCTGCCCAGATCATCAGAGACAATATAGTTATATTGCAGCGTACAACTCTACAGACAGCTTTGTACAATTGAACGGAGAAGAAAAAAGAAGAGCAGGCAACCTCAACTCAACTTCAAAATTTAACACACCTCTCAATGCTGGTTTATTATAATTGAAGCCCTAATGAACCAATTTGGAGCGATAGTGGCGGCTGTTAGAATCTCCAGTGTAGAAGAAATATTATTGATCGGAGATATAAATCAACTTCTCTATATATAATATCTTCGACATGTTCTACACAGTCCATCTGTCCAGAATTTATTGTGTACCCATAGGAGCCCTCCAATGGAGAACTGAACAATGCCTCTAATTTTCATAGAATTTTAAATTTATAGCTAATCCTACATCTTGATGGACGTGACTTTGATAGATTTTATTACTAGATTTATAAGTTCTGTATAATTGACCATATTAATCTAAGTGACCAGTGTACCATAATTGCTTTATACCAATAGTATAAAGCAATTATGGTACACTGTTACTTATTAGCTAATTCGATGCAGAGTTACGTGACGGTTCCGAGATAAATAATTGTGAATAACTCAATATAATGTAGTTTTTGCTTTTTTCATATACCCCAGCATCAATTTAATATATCTACAAGTATTTTTTATTTGTAGCTTCACGCTGTATTTCGCACTCGCTGAACCTACTCCCTTCAAGAGATATACTCTTATAAAAAAGTAGTACACTCCCTCCAAATAGACAACATGAGAACTACGCCAGTACCTAAGTAAAACTGTCTACCTCACCTTTACTTAAGAGAAGAAGGAATCCTTAATCAACCATGTGGTGGTGGTATCACCTTAGGGATACGGGGTTAATATGGGTTAGAAAGTACTAGTGAGAACGAGAATAACGAAGGTTATAGAAGTCAATGAAATTGCAGGTGCACGACAGCGTCTCACACGCAATGAGAGATGCTCCTACTATAGCAGTGGAGGACATAGACTACTTAAAAGACTGATCCGTAACGAGAGCAACAGCAAAAGCTATTGTGGAGTACAACTTAAAGATGGCCATAAAAGATAGAAACGAAGCGAAGCCATGACCGGCGGTAATGCCATCCAACTCTCAATTGTCCCAAATCTAAGATATGTACGAGTATATTTAAAATATTTGAAAAAACTTGCATTGTATAACTTTAATATCGAAAACCAAATGTGTACAAATCCAAAGCCTTGAAATGTAAAATATAATTTGTAAACATTTTATGTAATGAATTAAGTGGCGATAAAATAATTACGTTAATTTTATTTATTATAACACGAGTATATGTTGATTTTATTTATTCGTGTACTTTTAGATTACATAATTATAGTTAACTTGTCAACTTAAAATAATGATTGTATTCTCTTAAGAACATGTTATATAAATATAAAAAATGAATTCATATAATAACATAAGTCAAGTTTTAAGTAACGTTAAAGAAATATAAATAATGAAAAGAAATGTATATATAATAACAGAAATTACGGACCATGACTCTGTAGTGTAAGAAATAGCAATAAAACGAACCTCCTTTGTTATGATTTTATAGTAAAATTAACACAACTGCTTTTTTTTTGTAGACCTTTGTAAACAATTTTTTAAAATGGGACAAACATGCATGAAATTGGGGCACGCTACGTACATATATATGGGCCCTTATAAGTTTTATGGTAAGTTATCTCTATATTCATAATATACTAAATGATAAACTCCAGCTCCAGCTTTGTAAATAAAAAAAATCACTTAGTACATAAAACTTAGAGACTTTTATATAAAACAGTCCTTTGATCACTCAGCATTAGTAAGTAGCTATATTTTATGTTAGCCAGCTTCATCCTGTATCCTGCACATAGGCGGAGAAAAACTAGTGTTAAGACATTTCGTACTCCACTTCCGCCGAATTCTGGAGGTATTGCGTGTTGAGCTCTCGTGTGAAAACCAGAGCGAAAAAATGAAAATATTTAATATTTCATTTCCTCGAGTGTGGTTCGAATCGGTTGCGTTAGGAATAGGTTCCTTTTGCCTACCGAATATACTGAATACAGAGTGAAGCTGAAAAATACGAACGAATACGAGGAGACGAAAATTTACTTAAATTTATATTTTCATTTTCTTCGCTCTGGTGTCGAGACAAAGCGCGAAGTTGATTTCTGCCATTCAATACGCAATGCCTCCAGAATTCGGCAGAAAGTGGGGAACGGAGTGACTTAACACTAGGTTCCCTCTGCCTACCCTGCTGCGTGCGGGATACAGCGTGAAGCTGATTTAATTTTAGATATATGTATTTATAACATATAAATATAACTTTTCCAGTTCTTTCTGACCCAGATGACATTTGCAAGCTGTCAAATATTTGTTTTGAAAAAGATCATTTCAGTCACGAGTTCACAAAAGACTTGCTGGGCAATGGACTGCTATTTGGAAAAGGTATGAATAGCTTTTATTTTAATAGAAAAAGTCTGCTTTACAAAAAAAAACGATAAAATACGAATCGGACTTGTCCAATGAAGGTTCATGGTCAATTTCAGGATTGTAAGTTAACGAGAAATATTTACGGCTTTAAAGTTGACAAGCTTAGTTTGCGTATGCACTCATTATTTGTATTTATTTGTAGTTCATTAAAATGAACTTGTAATGGTTTTTTTCTGTGGTGTACTTACAAATTTGACTGACAGATTTTTGATTTTTTTCTTTATTTGAATAATAAGTTCTCGATTCCTGCCAAACTTTATTTAACGTTTACGAAAGAATTCTATTGGTTTTAATTATGTGGTTATTTTAATGCAAAAAACTCATTGTGTCATTTGCCTCGACCAATGAGCTTTTTTTTCTGCTCCAGGGGACTGTAGATTTAAATATTTGATATTAATTTGAGCCTGATACCTCCACGCAAATATGGTCTTGACACAGACAGATATACTAATAAAAAAGTGATCTTAGCTTTATATATATAGGGGAGAGGGGGGTAGCTTAGAACAGGGGCACCTTTGAAAATATGTGTTAACAAAGCTATTTTAAAAAGAAATTTTAGTAGATTTTTTTTGAGTAGTGGCAGCACTAATCTGCACACGTGTCACTTGTCACCGCTGATATATGAGAACCAGTTGTTGAGTTACGAGGAGTCTTTGATTTTGAGTAAAATTTTATGCATTTTTCGATAAACTCGTAAGGATCGCAGGGATCCAATTCAAGTTATATGGTTTTATTTTTTCCTCTTTTAGTTAGAATGTTTCATATATCATGCAATAAACTAGAAATTACTACAATTTTTTTAACCTTTTACTTGAAAAAAAAAACGTTTGTAATTTTTCAATTACCACTGAGGCAGCTTTGAACAAACTAAAGGGGGCAGTTTTGAATATTGTTAAATGTAAAAAAATACTGCGAAAGAAAAACAAAACTATACTGCACTTTTCTTCACAAGAAACTGACTCAAAAATGCATTTGGAATCAGAAGAGGAAGTGACAATTTACTGTGAAGAGAATGAAGATACTGAAACCTGTGCATATGAAGACTACGAAATGGAATTAGACTACAACTTAATAAATATTGGAGACTTCATTTTAGCGAATGTCTCGTCATCTGTGAATAGTAAAAAAGTAGCTTGTATATTTTTTTCTTTCCTGAGAAAGAGGACAAGTGCTACGTTAGTTTTTCAAAAGTCTTACGTAGACTAGACTTGAGGCCAGGCATGGCACAGCGGCACGAAGTGTGACTGTAAAACCGACTGGTTGTGGGTTCGATCTCCACTCGAGGAGATGAAATATTTTCTTAAATTTATATTTCCATTTCTTCGCTCTGGTGTCGAGGCTAAGCGCGGCGTTGAGTTCTGCCACTCAACACGCAATGCCTCCAGAATTCGCCAGAAAGTGGGGAACGGAGTGTCTTAACACTAGGTTCCCTATGCTTACCCTGCTGCGTGCAGGATAAAACGTGAAGCTGATTTTTATTTCTTACTTAGACTACTTCCCCAATTTCAGTTGCTGGTTACGTCACGTACTACATCCATGTTTTCCTTTAAATTTAATTTTTAGAAGTTCAAATTAGGGTAGTAAGCTGTTTATTTAAAAAATATTCTGTTTTATTTTCATAATATTAGATTTATTCTATAATTGATCCCATAATGTTAATTACTTCTAGGAAGCCAAAGCTACTTTTTTGTTTGTTCGTTTTTTAAAGTCTATTAATAATATTAAAGTTATTTAACACTAGCACTAGTACAATCGCAATATTAAACTAGGTATATTATTTTTTTAAGTTAACATGATGCGGATATTTGATTTCCATCGTTTCTAATGTTAAGTTTATTAATAAAGTTACTTAAAAGTTTGATAAGCCTTTTAATTTCATTGAATTCGATGATAGTTCAAAACTGCCCCATATATGTTCAAAGCTACCCCGGAAGGGGGGCAGCTTTGAACATTTGACTACCGCCACTAAAGTTGATATTGCACATTTAACTTATATATTTTTCTACATATAATGCTACGATTGTGTGACACAATAGTTGGACTAAGTATTGTGAAATAGAAAAGAAGTTAAAAACTGTAGAATTTTTAGATATGACACAAAGTTTAAAAATCGTTCGAATGTGCCCCCCTCTCCCTTACTTACAGAAAAAAAAAACACACTCTATATATTACAAACTAATTTACATAGATACCTGTATTAAATAAAATAATAGAAAATACATACAACTATTGATAAATAAATATACAATTCAATAAACTTACATAGAAAAATATACAATTACATACATACATAATTTATAGCGATAAGAAATAGCTTCTAACTTGACGCTTAAAAATGTGAGTGTATTCCAAAGGACCGCAGCTTTAACAGAAAAGAAATCACCATAGGCTTGAGAGTGGCTGAGTGGCAATTCTAATTTATCGTGTCGTCCTGTGATCTGAGGTTAAGAGAGTGGTTGGATCCAAGGAAAGTGAACTTAGTTTTAAGATAATTTGGAGTGTAAGGATGGAAGAGGACAGTGTAAAGGAGCGTGAGGATATGAGGATTACGTCGCTGATAGTAAGCCATTTAAGTTGGAGCCTATATTCGGTAATGTGGTCGTATTTTTAAGCCCAAATATGAACCGAATGGCCATATTTTGCAGGCGATCCAACTTGTTGAGGAGAATTTGTGTTTGTGTCACATTATTTTACCACTTATACTTTCTACCACTTGAGGTTAATGCTGTTAGCGCTACTGGCTTTTACAGCGACACCGGGTAAATAGAAAAGGGGGTACTCTGCCCCTGAAATAATTGCAAGCGCTATGTGGCAGCTTGTGAGGATGTTGACGGCGGTAAGGGCATCCCTTGCGGGACTCGAACCTGGGCCGGCCGTCAAACGGACAGGGAGTTAAACCTATTCTAAGCAAACCAAGCAACGTGAAGACGCGACTGGGGACAAATTTCATGCCAATCGGTAGTAGTAGCGAGACATATCAAATATGGGCCGAGGCGCTGGTTATTAAGAATCCGAAGGTAAAAGCCTCAAAGAGGAAGTATAACCGAACCTCTAGGTTTTTCAAGTGGCAAATTGCCAGAGCAAGGTCCGAGCATATCGCCAAAATCGGCAAGAAGCTTGAGAGCTACCCCTCCCTATCAGTTTTGGGCGCTCTGCTTCCGCCATTACGCACAGGAAATGACACACTGATCCATACGGCGGAAGAGAAATCCTATCTCCTGGGCGCCCTCTTTGCCTCGAACTCAACTTTAGATGACCAAGCAACAACTAAACTCAATCACTCAATGCTTAAGATTAAGTTCAACCAAAAAGCTGTTAGGGGAGCTCTGCCTTCATTGGACATCCACAAGTCGAGCGGGCCATATGGATCTCTCTTTTAGTGCTCCATGCATGTAAAAAATGTAATGTAAAAATAATAAAATATATCATTATAAGTTTTTTTTTCAAATTTCAGTTCCAGTGTGGAAGAAACATAGGAAGTTAATAAATCCTGCTTTCAATCAACAAATTCTAGATAGTTTTATGGACATATTTAATGTTCAAGGGAAGCGGATGGTACAAAATATTGAAGTGGAAGTCGATAAGGAACCTTTCGATCACTCCCACTATGTACGACAAATATTTATGGAGACTATTTGCTGTAAGCTTTGTTATGTTACAATTATTTATTCCCTTTCTATAAAACTTATCTCTCTCAATTGTACGCCTGCTAAAAAATAATGCTGCAATTCCAGCTACATGTGTTTAATTAAAATCAGCTTCACGCTGTATCCCGCACACAGCAGGGTAGGTAGAGGGAACCTCGTGTTAAGACACTACGTTCCCCACTTTCCGCTGAATTCTGAAGGAATTGCGTGCTGAGTGGCAGAAATCAACGCCGTGCGTTGCCTCGACACCACAGCGAAGAAATGAAAATATGAATATAAATAAATATTTCACTTCCTCGAGTGGGGATCGAACCCACAATCAGTCGATTTTACAGGCACACTTGGTGCCTCTGCGCCACGACCGGCCTCTCCTCGGCCTGTATAATTTCTACTGGTAAATTAAAAAAAATGTTGACGCAGTAGTTTATATTTAACACTTTTTTTTAGTAACAGCAATCGATAATGCCATCACTGAGGAAGAAGCTAATAAATATGTGGAGTCATTTGAAGTCTATCTGAACCTAAATATATCAAGATTTCAAAAAATATGGCTCCATTCTGATTTAATTTACCATTTCAGCAATCTTAAGAAGCAACTGGATGAATGCAGTAAATTTCTTATAGATTTATCAGATTCGGTTCGTTTTTTTTATTTAAAATGGTAACAAAGTTCCTGAGTTCAAAACTTGCTCTTATACAGGTTGGAAGTGTCTGCACCACTTTAAATGAAACCACTATTTTAACTACTCTATAAAAGCCTAATACATTTTTTTCCCAAAAATATGAAAGTATTTTTTTCAAACAAAATAATTAATAAAATTATTGATGTAATATAAAATGCAATTTATCAAGAACGACGCACACACACATAAACCTATCAAAGGGAAACCGCCGCTTACGCCTCATTCCGAAATCAAGTCGTAGGTATTGGCGCTAAAGTTCAAAGTTGATTAACATTTAGTAGTATCTTTGTATTAGTATGTGTTTACGTTATTGGTATCTATGCGTAACTGCGTCACACGAAATACAGGTATGGATAAACATTGTAAAATGAAAAAAAATCCTAAGTCTAAACTGTTGAGTTATCTTGATTAATTCCTTTAGGTATGGGTTTGAAATATTTTACCTTATATGCTGTTCCCGTAAAAGTAGCGCTGACACTTCCATCCTGTATTATTTAATTATTCAATTCAATGTTGATCTTTTTAGTTACACTTTTCTCATTATTTTTATTCCTACTTAATTTTGTAGGTACTTAAGAAAAAACGGTCTTTACGGGCTAAAAATGGATATGAAACCAATAATATAAATACAAGTAAGTTAGTAACTAAGTAAATACTTAGTTTTGCTCCCCGCCCGCTGTAATCATAACCAAATCTTTCTTCAACGAAAGACTCATGTCTGCTACACACGTAAGGATCCTTACGATTTCAACCTATACAGATAAATCAAACGTTCATAGCGCTTCCACATGACTCCTATATCGACTTCAATCGTCAGTTCTCCACAGAAGCCAACGCAGGAAACACATCACCCACTACGGAAATGATAACGCATTTGTGTTACTATAGCTGGTTTAACTATTTACCCATACATTTTTTTAAATATTTCATTACTTCGAGTGGGAATCGAATCTACAATCTGATGCGTATATAGTCGCATGTCTGTGGTCCTGCGCCACAATTAATAAAGACTACTTTATTAAATGAGTTGAAATTCGCCCTGAAAAATTGGCATAATTATTTAGGATGAGGATGACGGATGGACGGACGGACGAACGAATGAACGAACAAACAAGCAAACCTTCCGATTTTTATATTAGTATAGACAGAATTTAATTTTGTGATTTTTCACCTCTTCCACATTTTACGGAAATGATAATATAAATATGTCAACTGTTTTTGGTCAACTGTGTTTAAATTAAATAGAATATATCACTGTGGTCAAATTAAATAGAATATACATACATAAAACAATTAATATTAATTTCTTCTTCTATAAACTTTCTATTAACATCAATATATTTCACACAGATAAAAATATTAAAGTTTTTATCGACTTAATGATGGACATGGACAATGGTTCTCTCACTGATAAGGAGATAAGGGATGAATTAAATACCATAATTATGGCTGGACACGACACCTCAGCTAATGTTATAGTGTTCATATTATTATTGATAGGTTCATATCCCGAAGTTCAAGAACGTGTATATGAAGAGTAAGTATTTACTATATTTTATAATTATTTTATTATCTTAATATATTCCGTATTTCTTAAAAACTAAGAATATATACTATCTGTCAGTGTGTTGTTGATTTTCTACTCATTTAATAAATATATGTTGGTCTAATCAGTGAATCGACTTACCTAGGAACTATTACAAAGCATAAAAGCTGCTCTTTTGTTTTTACAATATATTCTTTTATAAAAGCATTTAGCTAAGGCAACATTTAATTATTTATTATTGTATAGCGGGACTTATGGTTCTACATAAGGCGACGCAGGCTAGTCTATAAAATTAAATATAGCAACTAGAACATCCTTCCTATCATTCAGATTTTTTCTTTTGTATTCTGTTATGTTACTTTGTTGATAGGAAGCGTAAAAATAACGTAACTACAATAAATAGAACTTAATTCTTACAATTTTGTTCTTAAGCCTGAAGGTATGAGTTTCTATCATCATTGTCTCTCAAGTGCACTGTCTCTCATTGTTTAGAAGGGTATCGAGTTCAGGACTTCAGGACAGCTGTTATGGGAGTTATTTTTTTTTTCTAAATGTGAAATAACTCTTTAAAAAAGAATAGTCAGCTTCACTTATTTATTTATTTTTTATATTTGTACTTTTTTTATTAAAATATAACGTAAACATATATGTATACCGCCCACATTAACGTAAATATTAATCAATAATATTTCAAAATTAACAGGTTAACTATATTTCTTAGAGTTATCTAAAAATATTTGTAAAGCGCGGCGTTGAGTTCCACCACTCAACACGCTATGCCTCCAGAACTTGGCGTAAAGTGGGGAACGTTGTTTCTTAACACTATTTATTTATATGTAAAACTATAGACTATAGATATAACTACTTCTTCTCTATAAAAGAAGTGTGCTAAAAAGGATTTAACACAGGAATATAAATATCTAAACTATAAACAACAAAAACCCTAAAGTCGGATGATTCTTAATTTTTCGTAAGGATGGTCCTTAGGAATTTAGGACTATAGGATAGTATATATATTATAGGATAATGTTTTAATCATTTTTAAAATAATTCAGAATAAAAGAAGTATTGCAAGATAGAGATGTGGATAAGCACGATTTGTCAAGACTGGTATACTTAGAAGCTGTCATCAAAGAAACTATGCGATATTACGTAATGGCTCCGTTTGTTGGCAGATACATCGATAGGGAGGTTCAATTGAGTAAGAATAATATTATTTTAGCTTTATATAATAAAAGAAAAGAGTAAAATAGAATAGTAAAAGAATATTTTTGTTTATTCTTATCGTTTATTCTTATTTTTCTTAAATAGCTCAGTTTATGCACGTCAAAGTTACAGTCGGCGAGGCTTAAGCTAAGATTTAAATTTGTGTGAGTGATTGAAAGTTAGCAGATATAATAATAGGTAAGGGAAGGGAGATCAGCAATGACAAAATATCAAATTAATTATCATTTAGCTTTGAATTTAACGAAATAAATAAACATCCCCATCAAAAATCTCCACTGTGCCCAAGAGTAAGAGCAGTATGATGTATCTTATTTTGAGCAGTAGTAGATTATATTTCCAAGACAAGCTGTATGATAGCAAAGTCCACATAATTGACAAATATTTAAAGTTGTAACGACTTAAAATAAGTACACGTCATTTTTTAATTTAATACATAAGGTATTTTACAATAAGTCTAATGAGAAAAAACTTCGCCCTTCGCCCTCCTTCTACAAAACCAATAATATTTATAATAAAAGTATTTCAAACGAGGAATTAGAATTTGCAAATGATATGTGTATATTTCAATAGGCGTTTTAGAAATGAAAAACTACTTTATTGAAATTATGTAAAACGAAAAAAAAGATATATGTAAAACATAATGTATACTCATGAATTTCTAATAACAAAACTATTAATGAAATATTATAACTAATAACATATTTTTATATTCCAGAGAAGTGCACTTTAAGACCAGGTCATAATTGCCTATTGATGTTACACGCAGTGCATCGCAATCCCTTGTGGGGACCAGATGTGAATGAGTTTAAGCCAGAGAGATGGTTAGATCCTGAAAGAATGCCTAAAAATCCAAATTTATTCGTTGGTTTTAGTATTGGAAAACGTAATTGTATAGGTAATACTCATCTTAAAATGAAGGTTTTAAGGTTAGATGACCTCATAAAGATTTTTTTAATGGTACATCTATAGGTGGAAGAGGCAGCGTTCCTTTTACGGAAACAGCATATAGGGTAAAATATTTCAAACCTGTACCTAAAGAAATTAATCAAGATGCATCAACAGTTTGGACATAGGATTTTTTTTTCATTTCACGATTTTTATCCATACCTGTATTTCGTGTGACTCGATTACTTATGAGAGATCCCAATAACATAAACATTTACTACTACAAAAATACTATTAAAGGTTAAACAACTTTGAACTTTATCGCTAATACCTACGACTCGATTTCGGAATGAGCCGTGTGCGGCGGTGTTCCTTTGATAGGTTTATGTGTGCGTGCGTCGTCCTTACAAATGGCGTTTTATTTTAAAAAGACAATTTTATTATTTATTTTGTTTGAAAAAATACCTTTTTCATTTTTGGAAATTTTTTTTTTCTGATTTATATTAGGCTTTTAGAGGATAGTTAAACCTGTGGTTTCATTTAAAGTGGTGCTTACACTTCCACCCTGTATAAGCAATCGTCGTAAGTCGCAAGCGTATCAACAAATTAAATACAAATCAAGCAAAAGTGTAAACGAGGTGGTCGGCTTAGCAGTGGCGTAGCTAAGGTATTTGCTGCCTGGTGCAGCTTAGGACTTGATGCCCTTGAAAATGGTCAAAATAATAAATAAAAATAGATATATACATTTTTATTGCATCAAAACTATAGTAACTATATATAAGTCTAATCTAATGTTATAGATTTTGGTAAAAATTATTACAAAAATTTAAAAACGGACAATTGTACCGACTAGTTCATATTTGATTGACATGATAGCGAGATTGTATTTTTTGATTTTCATTCTCTCATATTTCTTGTAAATTTCGTCGATTCTAAAGTGATCGTAGACTTTGATGCGCCCCCTTCTCTTTGATGCCCGGTGCGACTGCACCGCTCGCAACCCTCCCCCACCCCCCCTAGCTATGACACTGCGACGTGGCTTTCAAGAACATACATACTATCGCACTCACAAGTAAATTAAAAAAAAAATTCTAACGTAGTTAACAACGTGTAAAGATACATTCCCCTGACGCCGCACTTGCAGCTCGTGGAAACAAACAATAGAGTTTAATATATTTGCTTAGTTAACCATTTTCAATAATATAATTTTTAAATTAATATACTTGGTCTTCAACTTGCTCTGATACAGAAAGGTTCTTTGTAAAATTAAATAAATAAATAATTTTTTAAAAAGCCTTTTTCTCGCCTGCGTAATTTAACTGGCGCAGTCGGTAGGATCGCGGCGTTTGGCTATAATATAACTCTTAAAGCCAGCGAACGGTTTCAATCGTTATTACCGCGATCTATTAAGAAGAAGAATCTACGAAGGCGAGACCAGCGGAGCACCCTAAGCATCGGAGGTTCT